>JAQNCA010000032.1:7290962-7302999 GCA_029783725.1 Acanthurus tractus
TATATATATATATATATATATTTTTTTATATATATATATATATATATATATATATATATATATATATATATATATATTCTTTTGGTTTAACTTTTTCTTGTCTTCGTGTCCTCCACCCCCCAGGTTGAGGGTAGTGAGTTGGAGCTTTTGCAGCATCTCCATGACAGTGTATATCAGCAGGCACAAGACTGGTACCAGCGTCTTGGCGGCCGCATTCGAGAGCAGATAAACCGGCAGTACGGGCCCATGCCAGATAAGGAGGACAACATTCAGGTAAATACCAGCATTAACCTCCAATTCATGAACTTTAACACAATACATTTGTCACAGTGTCTAAGACAAAATTGATTGTTATTGATGATATTATTGATATGCTATTGAAAGAGGGAGTGTTTCCTAGTTTAGAGGTTTATATTTAACTGAGTTCAACACATATTATGGCTAAAGAGCATGTTTTAGTCCACTTCCTGCAATTCATGCGTAATTAACTTCTCTGCAAAGCTAAGCATTTTGTTGTGTGTTTTTTTTTGTGACTTTTTGAATTTCAAGTCTGTTTTGCCCACTCACCATTAATCTATTAACTCCAGTATGGAACAGTGATTTTTCACAGAGATGAAATCGTCTGTTTTTTTTTAAAATTCTGTTTTTGTTTTATGCTAATGCATAGCAGACTTTTTGCAGCGTAACTGCACTCAAACCTCAATTTCTGCATGTTAAAAAAAAACAAAACCAGACTCCATGCATACCAGGCAAAAGTTTTAGTAGCATGAATTTAACTCTTTGGCCAGTTGGAAGATGAGGAAGACATAATGTAGAAATTCAAACCATTGTAGAAAAAAAGGTCACAACTATGTCAAAGTTTAATCAAGGCTGTGTGTGTCTATTCTGATTCTTTGTGTTCTCAAGGCCTCATCCAACGGTCCGGCCTGGTGCTGGTGGCTGCTGTCTGTCCTGCAGCTCGACCCTGCCTACCAAACCACTGTACTCTCCCTGACCTCACTCAAAGACCGCTTGGGACACCTCCGACTCGTCCTTGAGTACTTCTCTCAGAGCTAGACCCCACAGCACAGCGGTATTGTGGACAGAACCATCTGAGAGTCATACATTGCGCACACACTTAGGAATGGAGTGGAGTCAGAGAATGTACTCACGACCCAGAGGTTGGGGTTGAACTCTGAAACATGGAGGAACTGTCTTAATAGTCACAGCTGAAGGCCAAATCATCTGGCCTGATTATCTGGAAATATGAAAGGATGGTGTTTTTATCACTTAACCCAGTGCTGTGGTTGGAGATGGGTTTTCAAGTTTGCATATGTTGTCTTTCTTAGAACACTTTCTTCCTTGGGAATTAAAGGTTTCAGAGTTCTTTCAAGATTCACATTGTGCTTGCTTAAACGTAAGAACTACAGGGCTGACCAAAGATTATTTTTATTTAGATCCGTTTAAAATGATAAATTATTATTTGTGGATAATCAGTTCATTTTTTCCTATTGATATTGCTGAAGAAAGGCACTAGGTGTCACTGTTTCCTCTCCAACTATTACAAACATGAACATGTAACAGCATCAGCCAAGCCAGTGCAGGATACTGTCCTGTCATGAGTTACCTATTCAAATCAGACTCTTTGCATTAACATAGCTAACTTTGGAATGAGAGTTACAAAAAAAGTAATAATAGCACACCCAATTAGTAGTGATTTTTTTTTAGGACTATGCACATCAGAAGATTTAATTCATGAGTTGCAGGTAATCACTATGTAGATATTTGGATATAGCTGAAGGGCACTAATTGCAATGCTTTCCTTTTTGTTGCATCTATTGGCCTTAGCAGCCGTGGACTATGGCTTATTTTATACAATTGAATAATCGTAAAAGATCACTATTTAGTATAAGTGAATATTGCAATAATAATTTATAGTGTCACATGGAATGGCAGCATTTGGGGGATCTATTTTTAATGATTGAAAGCTGCTGGGGGTTCTGCCATCTCTGGCTGCTGTGTGTCGTCCTCCGGTGAAACGAGTCTTCTGTCCGTAAATGGGATACAGAGGGGTGCCAGCTTTGCATCACATTATGAGCCTGTGTGATTATGTATGATGATGGTCGATTATTGATGCAGCACTGGATGAATGCGTGCCAGCTGTAAATATAGAGCCATTTTTTTGTTCATTAGCTGACTGTTTTTATTTTGTTTTTGTTTTTGTTTGTTTAAAATTACTTATGGCATGGCGTGATCATTTTGCCTCTTTGGGGTTACAGTGAAGCATCAGTCCCAGGAGACATCATTCAGGGATATGCATTGCAGGGATAAGCCGTAAAATAATCTAGCTGCAGACTGACTGACTGTGCGTCAGGCCCCTACTGTCTCTCAATCTGTGTGCTGGCCCCTCCACCACCAGTCATGGTGCCTTCGAGTGCCTGGGCCAACTCATCAGAAGACCTGCAAGTCAGAGAGTCTCTGCACCACAAAGAGGAATGACTGTAATTTCTACTATTGATTTGTATTGATACAGTGCTACATTCCATGGAATGTTGAAGATGCAATGTTATGTATAGTTGTTTTACTGACGAATATGGGCTTGACTGGGTGAAAGAAAGAGCTTGTCTTTTGTTTTTGTTTTTCATATTTTATAAATGTGCCATAGATATTTCTATGTCCTGTGTTTTATGGGGATAGTTAGCTAAATAGTTTCTGTTTGTCTGCATCTTAAACTCTTATGCTAGTCTCCAACCCTCATGCCTTTTGTATGGTGGAAGGTGAACTACCATCTCTTCATTGCCAACATATCACTTTTAACGGTGGGATTAAAAGCTCTTCTAGATACAGTTTATACAGTACAGGAAACATAGCCCTAATACTGTAAAAGTAGCTGTGAATAAAAGGGGCAATAGGCACAAAAAACATACACTAAAGCATGAACTGAGGGATGGGCTGATGGATAAAGGGTCAGTTACCTGATAGACCAGCGCAGAATTGTTTCTTTGAGGGCAAAAACACATTTTTTTCCACTTTATAAAATGGGTTAGGTTGTGATAAGAAGTTTTTTAAAGCCATGTGGGATTAGGTTTGGGATTAGGTTTGGAGTCACAGACTTGAATTTGCCAGTTATCACAACATGCCTCCAAAGCTGATTTTCACTGAAAGATAACATGCATCATAAAGCTCAGTGTCTTCTCACTAGATTTGATCAAAGCTCACTTGAAACCAAAAGGGAATGAGATTCTTATAGATTTTTTCTTTGAATGAGCTGCTTCATTAGCCATTGTGGTAAATGTACAGTCCACAGTTGCTGATGTGGATTTCACCCTCCTGTGTCCTACTTCCTCTCAGAGAAGACCGTTATTTTTTGCAGTGAATCATTTTGTAAGTCTTGTTTCCAGCATGCTGATGCATGTTTGTAACAGCAGCCAGTCCCAGCAATACTCTGTTCAAAACAGAACTAAATCTCTGCAGTAGTGTGCGAGTTCTTCATGATTAAATGCTAAATATATATTTGAAAATGAATTACAGTAACCCCCTTTGATCCAACTATAGGTTTAATTGGCTTATAACTTTTATAGTCTTTGAACAGGTTGAACTTCAGTGCTGCCAATGCACCTCGGCGCCGTAATGATTATTTTTCATCTGATTTAGATTGCAGCTCTCGCCCCTGTGTGCCCCGGCAAATGTCCATTAGCCGTTGCTGCAGTTTAATTGGATCATCAGAAAATGTCCTCTGATGCAGTTTAAACAATTTGCACTGAATCCACATCGTCTCCAGCACAGAACACAGAGCATAATAAGTGACACGTTCGGCGTGACACGTAGCGGCGACCCCCCCTGTGAAAACGAGTCAAACACTTGTGTGCTTGTGTGCTTGTGTGAGGCTGTGAAACGCAGCATGCTGGCCTGCCTTTGCTATGTGCTGCAGCTTGCAGGAAATATCGGCCGATGTGGTCTGACGGTCCGTGGTCTGTGGGCTGTATGAACTACACACATTTTTACTTTTACTCTGCTCAGACAACTCCGTGTTAACAACAAGAATAAACCCACTGCGATTAAATTAACTTGATCTGATTATTGTTTATTTGCCTGTCCCCCCGGATGACTTTTTAAATGTTATTATAAATAAAGCTTTTCAAAGCAAATTCGCCCTGGTATTCATTTAATGTGCCTATTTTGTGTGTGTGAGTGATTGGAATGCTATGACGCTAATTTTTTGGTCATTAAGGTGACATTACAAGCCAAATGGAAGTGGCGGGATCTGTTGCAATTCAGAGCATGACAGAAAAATTGGTCGGGAGGAGGGGTGATGGGAGCGAAACGTGCCTCACATACTGAAACCGGGACACTTTGGCATGGAGGCAGTTATAATTATTGAGAGAAGTGTGAAGCAGTGCAGCTGCAGCAGAAGAACAGAAACCTTGGTTTTGCTCATGTGGTTATAAAAAGTACGAGAGATAAAATGGGTTTTTCCAGCGACATTCAACTAAGACAACATTTTTTTTTAATTCGATTTGAGCTTTTAAATGTACGGCTGCAGAGAAATGTCATTGGTGATGTCAGAGTTGATTATTTTTTCTAATTTTTTTCCCAATGTATAGGTCATGGGCAATGAGAAATATTATTTTTCTGATGTTTAGTTGTTGATATCCAAACATTATTATCTTATCTTCCTCTTATCTTATCAGGACCAAGGAAGCCACTGCATCCTCCCTGTAGCACACTTTAAAAAATGCAAACCAATTCTTCCCACAAGAAAACAATTCAGTACAAACACATGTTATTAACAAACATACCACCGGGGGGCAGTCTGTAGCTGTGGAAGAACAGTAGAGTGTCACAGAGATGGAATCACACTTAATAAGCAGGGGGAAATCTCATAAGAGTATGGCTTTTCCATTTCATAAAGGCTACAAATGAGCATGTCAGTGTCACAAATGGGGTCAAAAGTGAGATTTTGGCTGGCAGGGGGAACCAATCATGTGAAACAAGTCAGAGGGGGGAAGTAGTTATTTCCCATGCAGCCAAAAAGAACACAAATTAGCGAAAGCGAGAGAGGATGTGTGGGTGTAGGTGTGTGTGCCATGATGAGCCGCACTCCTCCATGCACGAGGAGACTAACAGCGTAGCAGAAGTGAGGCACGTTTCCTGCCAACGTCCTCTGCATAGGAAGCAGGCAGATGAAAAGAGGTTTCACTGGCTTCAGCGGGGTTCTGTAATGCAGCTCAGCGTCTACATCAAAGCCCATTACATTTGAAGAATGCCACAGCTTTTCTGTACTAAATTGATCCATCGGCTTGCGCTGACTCCCCGCTTGTGTATGACTGAGTAAGGATGACAGGCGTTTTGTAGGAGTTATCGCAAAGGGGGAACCGGCTGTGGCTGTGTTTGTGTGTGCGTGTGTGTGTTTGTGTGTGCTCTTGTATTTCTGCTGTTAAGAGAAGCAAGTTCCCTCGCAGGGATAGAAAGATGAAGAAAATCCTCTGCAGAGAGGGTATTTTGGCTAGTTTAAAGTTTTAAGTTTGGGATTAAAGTTGGAATTTATGTTAGGTGAGGGTCAAGGTGAAAAGTGCAACAAGAAGAATAAGAATAAAAAAAAACCAGAGTGCCTCAGTTCTGAAAAGCACATTATTACAAATGAATGTGTGAATCTGTAATAATTATCCTCCGTAATTATGGTACAACTCACAGGGGTCTTGACCAAAATAGACTACTCTGTTCTCTGCGAAATAAAGCACAGCGAGCGGGCCACAGAGTGCAACGCAGGATGAATGTGCCTCTGTTGTCATAGGAACAAAACCCAGCCTGGCGAAGCTCAATGTCAAGAGCAGGATTATCAATTAAGAAATTAAGAAATTGAGAAACTTTGTCTTTGAAGTGAAAAGCCTTTTGTTTACCTTGCAGCATGAAAGGCAACATGCACAGAGCTAATTCCAGCTGATATAAGTGTGGTGAATGGAAGCAGAGTGAAAAGGGGAGGAAGATAGTGAGAAAGAGCTCAAATCTGCGTGTTTGTGTGTATGTGTGTACCTCTCGGGAGGATTGGAGTTTTTTCAGGGAGTGTGTATGTGTCGGTATACGTGTTGTGTGTGTGTGTGTGTGTTCTCCTGAGGGTTTGAGGCTGATAAACCTTGCTTGGTTCTGTCTTTGTATAATCCCCTTGAGTGTCAACACAACGATAAACCCATGAGTGCGCTCTTGTGCCACAGCGCCTCTGAGAATCAAGGTAAACATATTGGCCACCTGCACCATGGGACACGTCATAAGTACTCTGATATAAAGGAGCAGGCAGAAAAGACAAAGGGACCCAGCCGAGAAAGATGCATTGCATTGCAGTATTTTTCCCTCTGAACATGCTTCCCTTTCCTGCCAAAGACACTCAGTGATTTCTGAGAAAATCCGATCTTCCGTGATGGAAGATCGACAGTTTAAATGCAAAGTATGTGTTTTCTGCCTCAGGGGGTCTTTTAATTGACAAGGCAATAAAAAAGAAAAGATATGGATTGATATTGTTAAGTAGCACGGGAGTTGTTGTTTCCGCTGTTAAACAGCCATCATTGAGGACAGAAATCTATCTGACGTAGATCAGGCAGAAATGTTCATAAACAAACAGATTTTGTAGCATTTTTTGTGTCTGGAAGTTGCAGCAACTTGAGGCACAAAACAGATTTGACGCCCCTGACAGGCGACCAAATTAACTGCATGGATACCGAGAAAAATAATTATGGATTTCTGTGGGTTTGAACTTTTTTGTTAACGCTCATCATAATTTAAGTATAAAACTCATCCAAAAAGAGAAAACAGGTCTGAAGGTTTTCAGATATTTTAATGCAAAAACGTTTCCTCTTAAACCTTTAACATGTCAAAAAAAAGATGGATTGAGAGACCCCTTTGTCCCGCGAGAGAGAATTCTCTGAGGCAACACTGGAGCAGCTTGTGTGGGTCAGGAGGAGGGGAAAAAAAAACATGTGTGTCTTTCATTATACTGGTAATTTCATGTAATAAAAATACAAAAAACAAATGAAGCGGAATCGCCTGCTGGGAGATGATGGACAGGAGAAACAAGAAGCAGAGAAGGGGGCACCGCATGAGACATGATGTCATGCTACTGGCTCAGTGATTCGTGGAAGTGCCGCCTGCTGAGACACACACCTGGCAGAGAGGCGGCCTCGTCTGGTCCTCACAGTTGTAAAAAGTGGTCGCGGTGTGTTGCTTGTGGATGTATACGTGGTTGAAGGACAGAGAGCCAAATGTAATAATAAAAGGTCATTCTCAGAGCCAGTTTTAAAAGCAGCGTGAGTGCATGCCATGAGTGCATCCTCGATTCTCCATCTGTATGTTGCTCTGTACAAGCAATGGATGTCCAAGGTGTCCAAGGCCAACTGCATGCCCAAAGCTAAGTGTGATTGAATGTGTTTGCTGGCTAAGTTCTTTGCAGAGAGAAAATGGCACCACATTTGGCTTTACCGGCAGCAGTGTTTGAAAGAGAGGCAGAAATTTAGCATAATTCAGTTTATTGCTCTGCAATAAAGCTTCACCAGCATAGGGCGACCACACATACTCATTTTTCAGGGAAAAGTCAGTGTTTCTTCTGAAGTGTCCCTGACTCAAGCTATCACTGGAAATGTCCTTGTTTTTACAGTTTGGCAAAGACGAGGTTGAATGTTATAGCTGCTTAATATTGCTCTTCTTGTTCTAATAACCACTTGTTCTGCTAGTTTTAAAAGAAGTACGGTGGAAACTGATGACAAGAAGCTGACAAGCTGATCCAAAACATCCTTATTCAGGTCAGTTAAAGTAGAGAGGAAGGGGAGTGAATGACACAGAGGAGGAAAGGTAAATAATGCAAAAATGGGAATCTATTAATTATAGAATTTTATCTAGTACTGTGCTTGAACATGTCTCTTTTGAAGCATCTGGGGAAAAGTTCCAGTTGAACTTTGTGCAATATATTGGTGCTATTAAAAGGCAGAAATGTTAAATGCATCAGAGACGATTGTCTCAGCAGAATTTTCTTTCTAATGACTCTCTCAGGTAACAGCTAAATGGTGTGGTGTGCAAAGATCACAAGTTCTTGTTGAACTCCTTTAAAGATATGTACTGTGGCTTTGCAGCTACAGTGAAAATTACAGCTCGGTTAGGGTGTAAAGCAGCACCTTTTTAAATCAGTTTGGGATCTTGCAGCCTCTAATTACTTGAATTAAGCCTACACCGAACTTCTGTAATGGTTTGGAAACTCACTGAGCTAATACCCAATTTAATTTGTAGGCCTGAGTCATAGTTTATTGCAGTAGAACAGTGAGCAGGATAAAAATATAAGACACCATTTTTGCTGCATTTTTTATTTAAGATAAAATGCCACAGATATTTTAATAATAAATATGCCAAAAAAAACTGTACATGTCTCTGTTTTTTATTCCAGAAATCTAGTCATCTTGCACCATGATTGTTTTCACTTTGTTATTTTAACTGATTAATATTTTACTACTTTCGACTTTATCCTCAAGCTGCAACTCTTCATCCTCTTAAATCTCACTGACTAAAAATAGTGGGTGAGTCATTACAAACTTATGCCCTGCAGCCAATAGCTGTTCAAAGCCAGAGAAGTTTAGTTTAGATTCAAGTCGAGAAGCTAAAGATTCCAAGGTACCAAATATGTCTGCCTGAATTGTAAGGAAACGAAGATGATGCACAACACATCTAAAATATTTCCCCTTGATGGAGGGGGTGTATGGCTCTAAAAACATCAATCTCTCAGTGGAAACTTCAATAGCTTCGGTGAAGACAGAGAACAAGCTGACACAGAATATATGTGATGCTGTCAAATAGCTTTTTTCCAACACAGAGGCTGGAAAAATTATCATCCAACTCACCCACCTAGCTAAAGCTTTTTAGCATCTTTTCGCTGTTTTGTCTTTATGGCCTAAACTTTGATTCTTTTTCTCACTGAATTAAACATGAACTCTGTTTCCTGATACAGCAGGCAACTAATTTTAATATAATAGCGCTAATCTACTGTAGGCTTCACTACCTGACCAGCATCAAACTGCACATTTATAATCATGGCAGCTAGCTTACTTTAGCAGCAGCCAAAGAATCAGATACTTTACAAAAGACTTTGTTGAGACCAAAACAGATCCAAAAGGAGAGTTAATATTAGACTCGCTGGTCGGAAACATAACTCCACATGAGTAATGTTGAATTTTTGTGTCTACTTGATGTGCAAAAGAGGAACGTTTCTATAGCATGTAAGCCATACAAATGGCGGTGTGGTAAGATCTGCTACTTTTTTCTTTTCAATCTCTTATTTTTATGTCTTTATTGCTAAAACATTGCATATGAGAAAAATAAAACCATTAACAACATTGGAAAAAGAAAGGGTTTGGATAAAGAGCAGCAGGGTTTTGAGATGTTCACTGCCCACAGCACCTTCTGACCATCAAGTCCGAGCTGCTGGACCGCCCCGAGCTGAAAGGGAAGAGAGCCATTAGCCCAGCTCGGACTCAGGACTGCTCCCGGCTAACATCTGGTTGCAGAAAAATAAACTAGATAAATTAGATTCTTACTGGTCAAGCAGCTGAAAATGAGAGACTGTTTTGCATGCATGTTTACAGAAACTTGTGTCCACCACAGCATCCTGGATGAAGCTGCTGCACCTGATGGGCCGAGTGTGATCTGAGCCGAAAGAGCCGAGGACTCCAGTGGGAGAAAGGGACGCAGGCGGATCCTTCATTTTACATCAGTGATACTCGATGCTCATATGGGTCTAATTTGATGGACAATGTTTCTCATATATTAAACTTTGAATTTGAAGATTTCATTTATTTATTTATTTTTATCCCATTTTATCATAAATAATGAAAGACTACAAATGTTTATTTTGCTGTGCAACTCTGTGTTGTATAAGAATAAATAAACTACCTAACACTTTTATGAAGGGAATTTTGGGTTTACAACTTTGCAAGTTGCAAGTAGCCAATATAAAATAAGATAAAACTAAGATCACTACTCAAAGGAAAAAAGACATTAAATTCAAGGCAGTAAATTTAGCAAATAGATCACAAGTCCCAGTTTAAGTCTAAAAAAAGTTATTTTCTAAACTTTTTGCAATCTTTGGTGAAAACAGTGACAAGAGCTTTCGACTCCTGTGACACAAGAGAGCAGAGAGCAAGTCAGACCAGGATCTCAAAGTTGAAGAAGGCGATAGATGGATTTTTAGTTTAAATCAAAAGATGACAGGTAGCAAGGAGACATATGTGAGAGATAAAGTTTGAATAAAGACCATCCGAATAATGAAAAACTGTTTGAAAGATCATATCTTCTATTTCCAAGGCAGTGGTAAGGATAATGATTGTGATAAAGATGATGAAAGAAAGAAATAAGAGGAAAGAAGAAAGAGGAGATGTTGCAGAAAAAATAGGGAGAAGGGACTCGGGGAGGAAAACGAGATAAGAGGACGCAGTTATTCACAGGCCAGTTCTGTTTGACAAAATATGCACATTTCAGTAAATACAGTGATATCGGTCTATTTCATCTCATCACATGGTGGTAATAAATTTCCCAGCAGCAAGCCATCATGGCGGGAGAGTGTGCTTCACCTCGGGTTAGTTTGGGATTTAAGTTTGTTGCAAAGCAAAGGTGCGTCTGGAAGATAAGGAGAAGCCAGAGCTGTGAATGAGATCATATTTAGTGCTCAGTGCTCGGGTTTTATCATTACAGCGAGTCCTGTAACAAAGGCACAATATGCAGAAACAGAGAGAAGTGAAAAGTTATATGTGATGTGGATGAAAGAGGAGTTGTGGGCACCATCAGCACACTGACTAATTGCTTTGATTTGAAGCCTCTCAGCATCACTGAGCACATGGGCTTTCTCAGATTTTGATGTTTGGCTCTCATGGATGAGGGTAGTCTGCTCACTAGGCATTCCTTAATTAGATCACTGCTGGGAGCAGACATCCTGTGTACTCAGGGACAAAATTCACAGGTATGTGTACGCATGAAAACATATTGATTTCTGTCCCTGCATCTGCATATATCCATCCTGTGTGTGTGCCTGCGCATGCAAGTGTGTGTATTCAACCGAGCCTCCCTGAGGCTGCTGAGCAAACACTTAACGTCAGCATCTACATAGAAACAAACAGCCCTCCTGTTTCCTAAATAGGCACTTAGGATTTGCAATGAGTCTCATTTATCAATTTCAACTTGTTCAAAGTTCTAAAAATGCTCCGATGTGAGACCAAAAACTACTTTATCAAGGTCACCAGATTGCTTTGAAAGTTTTAAAGACGGCACAAAATAAATAAAAATGTGGCTGTCCTTGATAAATGAGACACAATCCGTCCTAATGCTGAGTGACAGTGGCCTGGATCGCCGTGACGCACGGTCACATCTGTCACAGCTTGAGCCGCACAGTTCCACTCAAAACACAGCAAACATGAAGTTAGAAGGGACTGATACATTTCATTAGATGTTCACCTCAAGACGGGTGACACTCAGTGTGAACATTCGTCAGAAAAAAAAGTTTCTCTTCCAGTTTTTTTGTTTATCTGTTAAGAGTCTTACAATGTGGTGGGGTAAACTTTAGGCAGCTATTTGAGAGAGAACTTCAAAAACACATTCTTTTCATCATCTGAGGCTTTTCTGTCTTTTAAAGTCTCCGACAAAGAGAAGTGGAACTGCAGCAAAGCTACTCCTCACTGGGATGAGACAGAAAGAGGAAGCACTCTGTCCTTCTTTTCTTTGTGTGCGCGCCGAGTCGTAAGCATGTGCACATTTGTGTCTGAATATTCATATGCCCGCTGTGTGTTTTCGTCTGTTTTTTCACGAGGGAACACTTACAGAGACGTGATGACAGCACTTACAAAGACTTAAAAGCACCCTGAAAAAGATGCAAAGTGATTCTAAAGAGAGTGGGGGAGAAAAAAAGAGGGGACATCAAAGCCAATAAGAAGCCATATACAATATATATATATATATGAGTTCGAGTATGCACTCTCACACACAGTCACACACAAAAGCATGTGCTGGAGCTTTATGAGTTTGGTGTGTGTGTGTG
>JAQNCA010000032.1:7312322-7322836 GCA_029783725.1 Acanthurus tractus
AAACAAACAACTGGCTAAGAGAAATACTAAGAATTTAAAGAAGTAAAACTGCCACTTTTAGCATGTTAACTTGCATGTGCCTCGTTAAAATGGGAAGCAGGTCACACGTGTTGCAACAGTAAACAGGACTTCTAACAAAAAGTACCATTTTGGGAGACATGACCTATGTGCAACAGATCTAAATTAATTTGTGGCCATTTCCACACCTGTATTTGTTCAGGTCTCTTCTAAACTGGCCCTGTCGCTAATCCGCTGTCTCTATTGATGTGTCTTGAAGATGTTCAGTGCGAGTATGTGTCCACTTATGCAGATGTGATGCTGTTGCTCAGCAATGTGTGTTAGAAATTTGCACCTGGACTCAATTAAGCAGCATTCACCTCCAGTGTCTCTCAAGGCTGGAACAAGATCTCTCTCCCTTTATTTGTTTTCATTTTGTCTCTTTGTTTTCATTCTTTGTTTCCCTGTCAGAATTTATTCTCATCCATGCTGCTTTTACTCTCGGGGTCATGATGTTTTTGTCTTTTTCCTGCCTCTTTTACCATCAGTAGTTGCCCTGCAGGTGTATCTGACAGTCCTCATTATTTAAGACATTATAGTTTCAAAGGACATAATTTCAGGACGTGATTTACAGGACCTCAAAGATCCAGGACAGGTGATGCATCCAGATTTAATTTCAGATAGGGACTGATTGGGCTCCTAAAACCTGGGGACATCAATTTTGTTCTCCCAAGATAAAATTCATCTGAGGTGAAAGCTGAGCGTGCCACTGTGTGTTAACTCATGAGGCCCAGTTGGCAGCCTTACACATTTATAACCACACACCAGTCCCACAGTGAGGACAGGAAGTTAGCACAATACTTTATGTCTGATGTCATACAAATAAAATGATGCTGGAAATTCCATTTAAGTGTATGACAAGTCCTCTTGAGCACCTTATGTTAGAGACATAAATGAGAATCTTGGGCATTGGGTAAGAAGGCATCAACAAAAATGCAAAAATGCGGCTGAAATTCTTACCTCTGAATAGAAAAGGAGAGAGAGTGACAGAAAAAAAGCGAAAGAGAGATGTTAATTATACAGTAGGCCTTTGGCTGTCAGAGTGAGGAAGAGTGGGGCCTCTCTGGTAGCTGATGTCACTAATCATGGGGTGTGACACAGCATGACACCCTGCTATCTCCATACAACACACAGGCACACAGACACAAACACAAACGTACAAAATGAGCACTACAGAACACAAAAAAACACGTTCTATATTTGCATCTTCATCATAATAATAATTCTTCCGGGCTTAACAATAAAATGAGAAACGACTGTTGCATGAAATGTTTCTCTCAGATAATGAAAGTTATTTTTCGTTTCACCCCTTCTGCACACAGATGGAATTTCTAAAGTCGAATGCATGTAATACAGGCAAGAAAATAAATACACAACTAAACAATCAAATAAATTAGCCATCAAGCAGAGTACATGCATAATGTTCCACTGAAGATTTGTTTACTACGTGAGCAGCTCCACTGATGTGAATTAGCTTATGTTTGAAACGGGCTAATAAAAGTATACTGAATGGACATAAAAAAAAAAACCCTGCTGCCAAAGTTTTAGAAGTTTTGATTGGATCAGCTTTCAAAAGGTGCGGTTTTGATGTAAAACTCATAATGACTGTTTGTATGTGACTGTATCAAACTGATAAGAAAACACTCCTCTGAGTTGTTGTAATGGATGTTTTAAATCAAACAAACACACAAGGTTTTAAGTTTGAATTAGTTTGAAGTGAAATCCTAAAAAAAAACACTGAACAAAGAAACTCACAAAGCTCTGGCTCATTTCCAGTTTGTGCATTAATTAAGATGAGCTAACACAGGCAGGCAACTCAAAGTCCTCAAAGACTCAAAGACGCTCACGTGGCACAGTCTTTTCCTGCTTTGATCACTGTGGTGTAAAGCCATCAGTGCTCTGCTCACTGCATATCTATTGCAACACATCCTCACATGAAAGCTATGGATAATACTAAATTTCATTGCTGTGGAGTTCCATGGATTTGTTAAGAAGAGCTGGATGGCCCCATTCATTTTTATACAAGTTGCTTAGTGGTGCATGAAGCGGAGGAAGGTTTGACTTCTGTGTGATGAAGGTAAATCTTGGAAATCTTCTGCATAGCTTCTGTACTACAGGGCTCATACAGCATGTGCACTTCAAAGAACTGCCCTGGCTGGCTAATGTTTGATTTGGCCCTTTTTGATGGGGGTTAAAATGACAGAATGACTTGAATTATAATGTTAAAACAAATCATTTCACAAAGGCTGTGCAATTTTATAAAAAAATAATCATACCAGCTTCCTTCACAGTGTAGGCTTATGGGAAAAGTAATCATTATTTTTTTTCTTTTTCAGTGTCTCACATTAGGTGTAATTCCACAATCTAGCCATTATGAAGACCGGTTTGAAGGACTGGCTCACACACGCTTGCAGTGGACACTGCTGCTAACACAGCACATTACTAGCCCCGCCTATAGGCTGTTTAGTTTGTCCTTATTATCATCATCCTGTGATCGTGAAGATCGGATCAAGTTTGTTGCAGAAAAATTCAAGCAATGTTTGAGCTAAAAATTCCAACTGGTTGATAAATTATTGAATTTCTAAGAAAAAAACAACAGTAGTCAAATAAAACCTAGGTTGTGAATAATGGCTGGGAGCAAATCAACACAAAAAAATTAAAGGCACAAAAGGAAAAGACAAGGGTGTTAGGTTGTTTTTTTTTTTTTGCAAGATGTGGACCCAAAAGCAAAACACAAAACACCACAGGACTGGGGACACAAGGCAAACTTTAATAAAAAGCTGATTTCCAAAACTAAAGTAAAAGCCAAAAACCATATGAAAAAAAATCCCAAACTGAATAAAACAACAAACTGGAAAGCACATAGAAATCAGACAGGATGGAGACAAGGACTCAAAAACACGAAACAGAAACAGAAGTAAACAGACAAACTGGCAAAGAGAGAGGGGAAACACAAAGACTATATACACCAGCAGTAATGAGACACAGGTGAGGTAATCAACACAGGTGAAACACACAGGTAATCAAAAAGGCGGGAAAAAACAAAGACAGGAAGTTAGGACAAAACTTGACAAAAATATCCAAAATAAAACAACTAAGCATGATGTATATTTCCATTGCTTTAATTTAATAAATTCAACAAAAACATTATTCAACAAAATACCAATTTCTAAAAACCTTGTTGTTCAGATTTTACTGTCCACTTTCAGTCACTGCAGGTGCAGGTTGTTTGTGTGTTAATGTCTCTGCGAAATTACAAGCGCACACAGACAGCCGCAGCAGCAAAGGTTACAGATGAAAGTAGGTGATGTTCATTGCCAAAACATACTAAATGCCAGCAGTGGTCAAGTGCCACAAACCACAATGCCCCGAATTTGAACCCAGTGGAGGCCTTTATTGTGCATCCTCTCCTCCCCACACTTCCTGTCTACATCTCTGTATTCAAACAGATAAAGAGAGTGTCATAAAAAAAATGTATCTATAATGTACTACTGTTTTATTCTCCTGTGATCTCGAGTATGTAGGTCAATTTACCACGTTTATATCTGCAAATGATCCATATGATGCGTATGAAAGTGCTCCTTATTTAAACATTGCCTGGACTCTCTGCATGACCCCGACAAGGACGATTACATTTTAGTTGGTTCTTTTTAATTGGATTTCAGCTCATCTAACAGGGGCTTTTCTTCCTCTTTTTTACATGCACGACAGACTGCCTGAGATTATTTTTTGGATTACTGCACTCCTTTGTGACCCAAGCAGCCATTTATCCCTCTCATCTTATAACAGCCAAAGTCATATCCCATTTGCCTGAGGCATGGAGTGAGATCTGCGACTCCCGTGGAAATAAAACTGAACAAATGTACGTAGTTTATTCCTTTATTCGGTTACAAAAGCATGATGACTTCCTTCCAAGACACTTTGGTTAGAAAAACAAAAAATTTATTTCTGAAAAGTCTAATTCCTAATAGTTGTATTCTTACATTTTTTTTCAACTGTAAACCCTTTTATTGATCATAATTTTAATTTAAAACTCTTTAACACCCTTTCCATACTTAAAAAAAACAATAATTATGTCTCTCTGGTGAATAAACTCTGGTGAAATTCCAGTTTGTAAAATACTGTGGAAAAAAAGGAAAGCAACAAAGAAATATTCATATGGTGTTAAATTTCAAGCACTTATAAAAGAACAACAGGAAATACTCTGATAATTGCAACAAAATTAAACAAAATGAACTCAAAACTGGCTTGTAACATTAGCATCTACAGATTATTCAACATCAGTGTGTGTCTGTGTTTTGTTTTTAACACTCATTAAAGTGTATAGCACTTTCCCAGCAACCAAATTCTCCCTTTATATTACAAACAAGTACATTTTTTTTCTTATTTTTTACAAATCTGTTATGGCATATAAAACATCTGCATGAAGGTCAAGCCTCCACTGAAGAATGCCGTGCTGTGTCCTGAGAGACAACATCAGCAAAAGAAGACGCATGGATGAGGGAAGAAAGGAAAAGTACTCACGCAGTAGGTAACTAATTCAGAAACACTGAGGCATGATTGAAAGAACAAACATTTTCACTGGGAGAGAGAAAAGCCTTTTATATACATAATAGGTGGAGATATGTATGATTTCAGTAAACTCTGACTGCCCGTTTCTCTCACTTGTATGAGGACATAGAGAAAGAGAGAGGTCATACATTAGATTTGGTAACATTTTCGTTTTTTTTGTTTTTTTTTTTAAAGCAGAAACTCAGAAGAGAAGAAAAAGAACACACGGCCAGCTGTGGAAGCGAGGATGAGTTCTGCCTTTTGTACAGGCGCTCGGCTTCTGCTGTGAAACGAGAGGTCGGCGAGAGTGTGAGAGTACATGATCTAAACCTGACCTCTGGCATCAGACAGCAGCGAGGATCCCATTTTAAGCAGCGGCCTTCCAGTCACCTTGACAGCATATAGCACACCCCTGGACCCTGTTGAATTTCTTCTATATCAACCAATGTTTGATGATGTTCAGTGCATTTCAGGACTGTAATCTGCTTTTAAATGCATCCACTTTACCCTCAGCCTGCCTCACCAGCCTCGACCTAACCTGAGGGTTTTCTACTTTTTTTTTTTTTTTTAGTTATGTGTGATAATCCAGGTAGCTGAAGTAGTTTGTACTCTGCAGAGGAACAGTTGTGTAGGTGGAGGGAGATAAAGTGATGCTGCAGATAGGGAAGAGGAAAAGATGTTTGTGTTGGAGGCAGGCACAGAATGTACCCTTTACATGGCTTCTGGCTGAGATGCATTTTGAAGAACTGTTATTGGTTCCCTTCTCCTGCTTGGAGGATTTTCACCTGCAAGACTGCTGCGTTTAAAGGCTGACAACTCTCTGTGTTTCTCCTGTTGTCGACAAATCCCATAAACAGAAGAAAACTAACAATGAATTGTACCCACAGAAGGTATTGCAGTAGTGTTGTATTGTGTGGTTGTAGAATGATGTACTGTGATGTATTCATTTGCTGCATTTAACCAATAAAAATCATATTATTGAGCTGCAATCTCGCACTGGCTGCTATTTTCCTTCATTACCATGAAGATGAGCATACTATTTTATTTTGAGTAAATCCCACACCAACAGTCTGCCATGCATAGTAACTAGCGCACCAAATGTGTATTAATCTGCTGCTGAAAATAGTCCCTAACAAATGCTCTAATTACTTATTTACACTGAAAACTGTTCAGCTGTTTAGGTACAACATGGAGCATACAAGTGAGCAATTTTTGAATATGTAATTAAATATGTCTTCAGTTGCAATCGGCTACTCAACTCAATTGACTTTAGGATTAACTTTGAATCATAAAGTTACTTTTTTGAACATTAGTGTGATAAGAATTATTAAGATGACTGCCTCTGGGGAAGATATACTTGACGTATTCTTTGGTCCATGTCCTGTCTGCCATCAGAGAGGGGTGGGATTTATACAGCTGCACACCAGGGGGCGATCACGATGTTTTGGCTTCACTTCTGAGAATCAGTGACAACATCTATCTGTATTTATGTGGGTGGTGGGACTCAAAGGGCTCACAAAGAAAGTGTAAAAGCCTCCTATAACATTTCCATTCTGAATTGCACAACAGTTAAAATTTTAATTTTAAATCTGGGGGGGGGGGTATGTTCAACTGGAAAATGAGAAGAGCACAGACGTGACTCAAGAAAACCAAATCAGTGAAGTTGTTAAAACTTCATGAAGGACACAGTTGTTCATTCTAAGACATGGATGAGAAAATAGGTTTCCAGGGCCTTTGGGAGGTGAATCGTGTCATGTTCTTCCTCGGGATTTGCTGACAACAATCATGCCAGTGTTGTTCTTCCCGTCATGTCAAACTCTCTTCTGATCCTGAATCACAACATGAAAACCGCCGCTATGGACGAACTGAGCCAAGAAATGCAAAGAACATCATCAGCAGCTACTTTGAGTCAGCAGTATTGAAAATGTGTTCATGTGGAATCTCCCTTTAATGCCTCTGATGCCAAACCCTTTGTCATCTCTGCCCTCTGCTGTCCAGGGTCTGGCACTCTGCTGTCTGTTTACTCGACATGATCTGAAAGGGAGAACTCTGGATCTGAGCAGTGCAGTGACTGATGTAACCTTGACTTGCAATAAACACAGGCAGGAGTGACAGTGAATCTGTCATTCACGCCAAGTAATCCAACGGGCCTCCGTCCTGAAGCCGGGTAGCAACATCAAGATGAGACCAACTTTTTCTTTTTCGTACCTTTCCTTTTTCCCCTTTTACGGGGCATGCACAATCTGCAGGGGATATGCCAACTCTCAATAAATTGAGAGCGAATAGCTGCGCTGCCCATTTCATTAAAACTGAATACAGCTGAAAATTCATCACAGGAGTAAGTGAATTATGCAGCAACAGCTCTGAAAATGAGAAATATTTTTTTCCGTATTACATCTGACATTGTCAATCTTTGTTCTTAAACATGTGCTGCAAATAGAATTCCTAGTATATAAATGGTTATGCTATGAATGTCACAACAGTAGAATACAGTGTAAGGTCACTCAGTACTGTACATAATGTGTCAGTGTGTTTTCTCTATTATATAACCTTTCTCACAAAGGTCAGAGTGGACATTTCTGAACATGCCCTCTGACTGTTTTTGAGATCAGCAAATACTAAAACTCTATATCTATCCGCTGGCCAAACAAATGACCCAGTAGCAACATGTGTATAGTGTATGTGTGTCTGTGTGTGTGTAGATTTGTGAGAGTGGTCATATGGCACAAAGACAAGGCATGATGTGTTAAATGAGGTGTAGCAGCAATGCGTGTTTGTTGTAGCCTAGTCGACAGCTGATTTAAACAGCGTCGACCTCCAGTCGCGCGTAAATTGAATCAAACTACTTTTGACGAAGCTCTTTGCGCTATTACAACAGTGTAAACCATGTACTATCATAAAAACTGGCTATGCTACACAGAGCACTTTGTCCTTCCAAAAAAATGGCGTGTAAATGTCGGGGGTGAAAGAGAGAGCGGGAATCTCCCAAAACAATATCAAATCGTCGTAGCAGTCATAAGTGTTTGTCCTCCTCTGCCACATCTGTGCAAAGACACGTCCCATCAGCCACCAGAAAGAGTCTAGGTATAACAAGGTCAGCGGTGGAGGTGAAGATATTGCACACGCAGACTAACGTCAACAGCTCCATCGAAATGGCACAGCGCAGGCGTCACACTAAAGAATAAAGTTCTTTTTTTTTCCACGGAAATGAACACTGTAAAAAATTCAAAAACACGCCCCGCTGACAGCTTCTTTATTGCAGCACATTTCTCTTTCCTTTTTTTTTTTTACTCGATATCTCTTTTTCAGACATCCATTGATTTAAAAAAAACGTCGCGAGTCTCTTGTTTTTGTAGTGTTTTCGAGAGTGCATTTTGGCAGTAAGTTAAGTCTTGTTCAAGTCGGGCGCTTTTACAGCCAGGAGAATAGATGGGTCAAACCAGACAGCCATGATTTTTGAGGTCATTAGAGTCTTGTGCTCTTCTTCTGCCCCACCCTGCCTATTCCTTGCCACCAGCACGGTCACATGATGATCACATGCCGGAGGCACCCAGTCCCATGCTGGCGGTGTGGCTCATACAGGGCAGCGTCTGAACGGTCTTGGGGAAGTCGTGGGTGAGGATTCGTCCGTTCTCTCCGCCGCTCCCGTTGCCACTCATCCTGGTCAGGGTGGAGCAGCGCATGGCGTCGTTGATGGATTGCTGCCGGAGAGGAAAAACAGATGTCAGTTAGTCAACACACCAGATTTCAGTCTCACACACATGCATGAATTATAACCTAATGGAACAGAGGAAGTTTATGTATCTGTTAGAGCTAGCAGCGCACTGAACTGTGTAATTTAAAACACTATTTTAGCTACAAAAGAATAAGTATAAGTCTGCACAGTACAATGCGACTTCTGCGGTCTTTATTACATGAATATATGCGCATAAGCAGCTGTTTATGGTACTATGTGAGTGTGGTGCTGGCACGCCAAGAAATTCAGGAATAGAATAAGCTGTTAGGAGTCCTAGGGTGCTGGTTTTCACCCTCTTTATTTGGGACGGTTCGATATTCATGGGTGGTAAACCGTGGTGCAGGATGATGTGCATCTATGTCCTAATTTGTAACAGGAGGAGCAGAGCAAAGTGTGGGCAGTAAGAAGGGGGCCGCGGCTTCACCCATTGGTTTAATAGCTCCATTCTCTAGTCTAGCACAATAAAAGCCACTGGGCTCGAAAGTCGACCTAATGATGTGTGATGCACGTGTGTGTGTGTGTGTGTGTGTGTGTGTTTGGAGTCTGCCTGCTTTCTCTATTCTATAGCTGATTAAATTGGGCAAAGCGAGCGCGATCTGGAGCCACCGGTGAGTGCAGCATGGGGACTGGAGATTTACCACCGGCGTCTAATTGGAACGGCGATGTTGTTGTGTCTTTCAAGCCAAACAGCAAAAAAGGCACCGCTGAACTAATAGGCTCCTCGCCAATCTCATCAGCATACTGATCAGGTGCTTCTTCGTGGGCTGATTAAAACATAAGAGATTCATGTAGAGGATCGTTTCTTGTCTTGGCCCTGCCTTGCTTTTTATTTTTTTTTTTTTTGCTGTTTACATGAAGAGTGCACAGCTTTGGGGGGGCTTTGATGTTAGAAGAACGAATTGAAGGTTGTTTGTTGTAAATTAATCCACGATGCAGATGCTTAACAACTGAGAAACCTCACATCTTCCAGTAAAGTATCACAAGCAACAAGTCCTTACTTTCAGATTCCCAAACACACAACAGAGTTTGAGTTAAGACTGTGCTAGGTTAAAGCAGTGATGGAACACATGTGAGCCGCACCAGGCCTGCCTTATGGTATACATATAAAGGATGTTCACCACAATGGGCCCTGCATTTGCGAGACAGTCAGCAAACAGAGGAGAAGGAGCAGGGGAGAGATTTGCTCAGAGCGACAGAGTAGATAGATGGACCACTGTGATTTAAATTGCCTTTATACCTGTGCTGCAAAGGAAAAGTTCTTTGTTTGTGTGCTATTAGTTTATTGTAATGACTGCAGTCATTGGATAAAACTTGACGACTAAAAAAAAATACTTTTGTCAGCTTGAAAAACAAAAGTATATTGTTTGCTGAGCTACTAAATAATCCAAATTTAAGAATCTACATTATTCATCATTCAAAGTAATTGATTGACATACAAGGTGTGATTGATAAGGTCTTGGCCCCTGGTAGAGGAAGTCCAGTTATACCACTCTGAGTATATAAACATGTACTTAAACTATTTAAATGAATATGCATTAAGTTTGCAGTTAATAACTTTTTACGTTTTTTTGTTTCAGGAAATTGAAAATTGCAGGTCAGCACCGCCTGAGAAAATGTATAACATTCATCATCATCTGCTACCTGATTTGCCATTTTTTCAAAGAAAAACAGAAATACTATAGAAGTTGTACACTTTAAACTTTCTGCATAATCATTTCAACTGTAAAACTGCATCTGAATGTTGCCAAAACTGTGCAACTCATCTTCTTCTGCCTGAGGTCAACAATTTATCAATCACCCCTCACAGTGTAAATGGTGCTTCGCTGTTTTAGTGACGTGCAGAGGTAACTTTAAAGACAAACGAAAAGAAAATGTTATATGCTAACAATGCTGTCACACTAACACAGGGACAATTACTGTTTCTGTTGTTAACTTATGTAAATGTAACCTTTAGAATGTGAAGAAACAGGCATAAGGGCAATTTGAAAATCAAGTGATTCAACAACACTGCAGGAGATCAGTGACGTAAAGACTGAGCGGCAGAGGTAGAGAGAGGTACAGGAGAGCGTTTGCACTGCGGTGGAAGCCGTGAGAGGCCCTACTGTGATCACGGTTAGATGGGCGGGGGGGTGAGGAGGCGGATGTCATCAGCATCATCATCATCATCATC
>JAQNCA010000032.1:7343116-7355841 GCA_029783725.1 Acanthurus tractus
CCAGCTACAAAGCAGGAATCCAAACACAGATACATCACAACTGTCCGCTGAAAATCAATAGCATCAACACACATGGGAAAAAAAAAAGAAAAAAAAGAAAAAAGAGATTTATGGTGCAGTAACTCTGGCTGAATGATAGAGTAGAGAGATGACATGCATGTGTGCTGACATGCAGTTTCACAGAGCAGAGACACTTTGTGATGTTAAGCTCCGACAGGAAAATCTGTGTCTCTTTATGGTTGCCATGGTAGCACACTCTGCGCTCCAAACAGTACAGCTGAGCTGAGAGAGACTTTAGTCATCTCATTCCTCCTCCTCTGCCTCGCTCTGTCTTCCTCTCTATAAGGGCAACCACCCCTATAGTAGGATAGAATTGCTATTACAGCGTGAAAGCTCTCATTAAGGCTTGTTTCAGCTTACAGGCTAACACACACAGGGCTGAGTGATAAGCCTCTAAGCTTCACACTGCACATCTTTCCAGTCAAACTATTGCCAGTGTTTACTTGAGTCCAGGTAGATTTCCCATGTGGCCTCAGGTCCTGGTGTATAATTCATGGTTGCTGGAAAGACATTCCCATACTCTTGTGGCTTGATTATAGTAAAACTGCTGCTCTATGCTGCTGGAAACATATGTGTGCCTTTGTGTGACTGTGTTTTGCTTGCAGATTTGACAGACTATATGCCTCTGAGGAGACGGTGTCTTTGTCTGTGTACAAAGTCTCAAACCCCAGCGAGATCGTCCCACTGGCTTCTTCCAGTGAACACGAATGCATGTATGATCAAAAGTTGCTTTCATGCAATTTCCGGATAAATAAAACATGGCCTATGCCGCAAACTTAACTGAACTCTCTCTTAATGAATAAATAATTCCTTCTTGCCAAGTCTTTCCCAGCTGCCTTGACAGCAACTCACTCACTCCACAATTATGGGAGTCAGTGGTGTGTTCAACTAATTTCTTGTTGTTAATGGTAATAATAACAAAAGTAATGATAAGTTCCACATAACTGATCACTTTTCAAGATCAATATTTCCCTTAATCCCACATTTATATACTTGGTTTTCCCCAAAGGCTTGATTAACCACTGAAAAGCCACTTACATTAGATCATACAGCATACCAGGAAACATTATTTACATGTTATTATTGGGCTTGTAATGAATTACACGATGCATTTATGCAATTTTCCTGAGATGTAATACTAAAACAAACAAAAAAAAATGATGACTAGTAATTTTGTTCTCATGACATGAACAATTTTGCATAATTAATTCAGTTTATGTACACCACCTGTAACAGAACAACATTTTTCTGAGGTGACAGTATTCAGACAACCAGCAGGTACGGCATGAATACTAAGTTGAGTGAACTAAAAAAATCTGGTTGAAATAGATCATCTCTGACAGTGATATATTATATACCAGTGTTCTTTCTTTTGGTCAAAGTTTCATCATCAGCCAGCAATAATAAGGCAGCAGCGGACAGGGATCATTTTAAAAGCTCTACACAGTGGTGTGTTCAAGGACACTGAAACAACAAACGATTACATTGTTAAAATAGTCCCTGCTCAGAACGGTTCCAGCACTGGCCAATGTAAAAAATCTGCCAAAAGATAATTATGATGAAATATTAGTATATACACGCACACCCACACACACATATATATAAAACATGTTTGTTTTGGTCTGCAATAATAAAGCAGGCGATGTTTACAAGTACATACGATCTCAAGTCCTTTCAGTTATCAAACTGTTTCATAGTGCATCTTTGCTGGTTAATGGACTTTTTCCTGACCCACATCTTCCTTTACTACAGCTAAACCTGTCAAGCTTTCCATTTTCTAAGAGCTCATAGGCTCATTCAATTTACCATGATGATCAAAGTCTTAACATTTTAAAAATAAATGGGTCAACTAAGCGAAAGTAGGCTTAACATTTCTTGCAGCCTGACATGATGACTATTGCAGGCACATTTGATCAGCAATGGTTAGCTTGCTAATTAAGCTAACACTATCCCCATGAGTTAATTAAAAAGGCAAAAGGTTAACATCCTCCTAATCAATAATTCATGTGTAGATGACATGAAAAAAGAAACAGCTTTGTTCTTATACAGCAGTGTAGAGCTAGTCTTTTATGATATTTAGCCAACGATAAGAGAAATTTCAAGCTCACACTGTTTGGTTTGCCTGCATTACCTGCTTTTTAGTTTTTTAACAGTATGTTTTTTCTTGAAATAATACAAGTGAAAGGATTTTTAATATCAAGACTAACCAATGTTTTTTGGCAAACTGGTCTGTACCTAAGATGATATTTTAACATTCAAAGCTTCTATTGAGGTTTCGGGAGAAAATCATATTTTGTTTCCATCATATTTTATGATTTTATCAACCACATCCAACCCCCCAAACAGGTCTAGCGTCACTTCAATGAGTTTTGGGGCTGAATCTTTCAGAAGTTTAAGTGAAGATACATTCTGTTTTTAGGGTTTAATAAACTCTGAGGATCAGAACAGAATCTGCTGTGACTCCCGGTGTTCATTTTCATCCAGAAGCTCAGGTCTGCCCCCAACTCTCTCATTTATACAATCACCATCAACTGCAACTGTGTGCCGGCATCCTACCCTCCATTCATGCAACCCACTCAACACTTGAAAACCCAGCAACAAGCACTAAAGTCTACACAATCAAATTATAATTAAGAAATCCACTATTTGCAGCTTACATTAATGGACTTCCACACCATGCTCCAATGTGTATAAAAATCAAAGGCCTAACCAGCCTGTTGTGCCCGGTGTCAGTTAGGGTATAAGTGGACAATTGTGATTCAGGTTTAAATTCTGTCACAAATAAAACACAAAATGAAATACAAAATGAAAACTAAATGTTGAAACATGGAGGTTACAGTGTTTTGCCCTCTGGTCTTACAGGAAAACAAGCATCGCTTTATGCCCATAACTTAGATATACTGACTGTACCCAGTTTACCATAATGCACCAAGTTCTCTATCCATTATTAAATGATTCTGACCATTAGGCTGAGAAATTGCTGTTGTGGTGGGCAGAGTGTGACTGGCAGAGATGATTTATTTCAGTCTACAATCATGTAACAGGAGCAAAACAGGCACCGAGGAGAGGAGACGACTCCATGGTGCCACCAGACACACACACATCAACACACACACATTCACACACAAACACAGACATAGACTAAGATGCAGAAATAAGCATTAAAAAAAAATCACTGAAAGAACAGAGTGAACCAATGTCCTTTGCTCAAATTCTCTTCCTGCCAAGAGTTACCACCCAGAGAGCTCCATACAGATATGCAGTTCAGATCCACAAGGTCAGGACAGACACAGGTCAAAGCAGAGTACATGCTGCTGCTTTTCCTCTTCCTGCACACTCTCTACTTTCAGCTAACAGACCGGAGCTGGTTTCCTAAATTGTTCCTCTGTGCCATGAATTGTTGGTGTTGTATGGAAATTAAGTTCCTCACTCTCAGTGTTTTACAAACATTCAAACCCAGTGTTACACTACCTTTTTTGTCCTGCAGCTACTTAACAGTAAAATATTGCACTGAGGCTTCAAACAGCAACGGTCCCATTAGATTTTTACAAAATAAACAAGAAAATATAAATGTGAATTTAATGGGGGCTGAAAAATCGTCTTGTTTAAATATTACACAAGCTCCTGAAATCCGAGCCTGAGGTTTGAGAGCAAACCTTAAAATGTGTCTGGGTGTGTGATCTGTGTTTCTGACTCTGATAAGCTGCATGAAACAGCTACTGTACAACTTATCAAAGTCAAACAAAGGCACCATACGTTATCATTGTTCCAAAGGATAAAATCACACTCCCAAAAGGTGTGTTGCTGTGTGTGCAGCTGTGTGGCACAGGGAGGTGTGCCAGGTGAAACAGGAAGCATCGATGAGGCCGTGGGATGAGAGGGGATATGCCACACATGATAAATTCTTAATCAAACACAACCAGCGGAAGAGTCAGAGCGCTCTATAAAGGACGGAGAGCAAAGCAGATGAGAGGAGAAGAAAACTGAAAAGAGGTGATTGGAGAGGAGTAAATGGATGAATGGATGGATGGATGGATAGAGTTGTGTGTGTGTGGGTGTGTGTGTGTGTGTGCGTGGGGGGGTATCACTCTCAGAGTCCACCTGTCTGCAGAGATAAACACAGAGAGGGCCCAACAGCACGGACTGTGGCTTATGGGAGGGCTTGACTGACAGTGCTGACATTTAGAAAGAGCACAGTAAACAAGGTCTCACAGTGAATAAATAGCAAGGGGAGCAGGGTGGCTAATACGCATTCACACACACACACAAGTGCACACACACACTTAAATACTGTATACATTAGTACATCACATCAACATGTTAAAACACGGCTACAAACTTGTATATAAACGCAATCTAAGCACATACACACGCGCACAGACACACAACTGTCATTGGAGCTCGATGAAGAGATAATGTTAGGCAGCAGACAAAGAAAATGGCAATAAGTGTTCGCTTTTAATAGAGCCAGCCTGTACACATGCAGGCAGGCAGGGAAATTAAACACGCCTACTGATTAGTCCAGGACAGAGTGGATCGTCAGTGTTGTTCCTTGGCCTTTTGTCTCTGATTAAATGGAGAAGCATAAAGAGTGAAGTGCTCCGAGCTGCCTACCTCAGAGCTGAATGCATCACTGAACATTCTGTTCTCCCCTTTTAGTTATAAAGGCACAGTGATAAGCATTTTACAAGCACCTGCTCAGAATTCAGGAACAGTAAGTCATTTTACATGGTTTCCCCCTCTGGTATTCTTGTAAATTCAAAAAGTTATAAGTAAACATGAAGTCAATATTTTTTGTAAAATATAAATTTACTCATGATTTTTTTAAAAATTCAGCTCATTACTGTAAAAATTAAGTGAATCATTCTTGTTGTTATAACAATAATACCATGAATTAGAGTTTGATTTTATTTTATTTTATACACCTCTGTTTCAAAATGCCTTTTTCAAAATGCAAATCTTTTAATGACATGATGACATTTTCCTTTTTATACCAACATCAACTAACAATGTGAACATTTACTAACTAACTACCTGGCTGCTGCAAATTCAGCACACAGACACAGAAACTATCTTAAGGAACTTAAGATTTAAGATGCTATTTGTCTTGCCAGCTAACTAGCTGGGTTAGCAGGTAAGTGAGGATTATTAGCACAAAAGTATGACGTATAAATGTAATTCAGGGTTCCATAAAATCTAGTTAATAATTTCCTGTGAGAAACTTTTTGTCTTCACTTGGAGACTTATAGAGCAATAAGGACTAATAGAGAGCTATTTCTAAATGAAAATCACCTGAAGCTCAATATCAGTAAAATCAAAGAGCTTAATGCGGACAACATGTAAATGTTTTGCTACAAAGAAGCATCAAACTCTAAAATGTGGATGCTTCACACACGTCTTTAACCTAGCAACACAACAGATCTAAATAATCTACAGTCTCATGGTGGGGTCCCAAGATTAAAGCCACCATTTCAGTATCTGAGCTCATGTGAAATATGGTCACTGTCTCCCCTTCTGTTGCTGAGTTACGGTACTGAAGATTTTTGCAGAGCATTATGATGTCATGCTGAGGTTGACCTACGAAATATAAGATGTCATTACTTCACTTTATCATACTAGGCATTTGTGTGCAGTTTTGTCGTAATTAGCCAATGAATTCTTAAGTAATGGTCACAGACGTGCTTTTGTGAGGTCACAGCAGCCACCTTTCACCATCAAAACCTAATTTGTTCAGCGTTGTGTCCAAATGGAGTTTAGCACCAAAATTTAGAGATATTACCTCGAGGCCAAATGTACGAACAGAAAACATGAAACATAATGCCTTCAGCGACTGCAGGGACGTCACGAGTCTCATTAGAAACCGGGAAATGGGTTAAGAGAAAGTGCATGAAACAGGCTGTAAGTGAGCTTGTGCGAAATTGAAAAAAAAAAAAAAACTCAAAAAATGAGCATATGTTCTCATGCACGCGTTCACAAAAATACTCTCACAACAGCCATTCTGGATCTGCAAAAAACTATTCACTAAAACCCAAATATCCCGAATGCAACAGTAAACTAGGTTCATGTTAAATGCCGGCAACATTAAATGCGATGTTTTGAGTATCATTGCTTTCATCTGGCAAAACACAAGCAAAATCATTACATGTCCTTTTAAATCTAGCAGAGGGACTCATATCGCTTTAGGAGACACATCAACATGCACCTCCGTCTGTTAATACATGCTGTGCTAACTAGAGCAACTAGGTCACCTAAATTTTCAAGGGGAAGATGTTTCCTTCAGGGCAGCATTCAATGGGGTGAAACATTCACTGTGTTGATTTTCGAGACACTGAGCAGAATCATCCATGCTAATGGCTGCACGGTGGACTGCTGAACACTCTAACTGACAGTGTTTCACTAAAGACACAAAAAAGAGTCACCTTGGAAGGACACTGTAAGAAAAGAGAGGTATTTGACTCAAGTCCTTGGAGGATATAAGGCCTTGAAGCTGCCCCCCCTCACTGATGACACTAAGGAAATCTTCTGTTCTACCTATTTAAATGAGAACATACAAGTACAAGTACATGCCCGAGTGCACTTCAATGTGGGTTGCAAATTCCAAAAACTGTTCCTTGTAACAGGCAAATAAAACTTGCTTATATTGCTACAATGTCACATTTTACCTACACTTTCTCAGTGGGTAAAAGGAACTTCAGGCCAACAGTCTTGTTACAGTTTTTACAACAGATGATGAAATACAATATGTCCTACTACCGGCTACTTTGCAGTCAAAGGTGGCATGAATGAAACTGCCGCAAGCACAGGAACAATCTGTTTTGTCCTCTTAAACTGTCAGTGAAAGGTCTTGCATCAGCAGGGACCGCTTTCCCCCTCCAAGCAAAACAAATGCAAATACTCTTGCAAATATGCATGAACCCACGTGTGGTCAAGCCCACATACAGACTCATACACACACACACACAAATCCACACGTTCACACACAGAAATGTGCGCCTGTGTCTGCGTGAGTGTGTGTATACAAAGAAACAACAGGGAATAAAAACTTATGCCGATGCATGGTGACATTCTCTCTGTCTCTGTGAGTCGGCGAGGAAATCAATAGTTATTGCAGATCCATTTTCTGGCTGTACCAGAGGAACGCTCAGGACAATAGGTTTCATCCTGCATCTTGCACAAAGTCTCTCGGCTGAAAATGGTAAATGTCAGGTAGAGGCCTATGGGAGGAGGGATCCAATACCTACATCATGTACTGTTAAGCACCTGCATGCCAGCATGCAGGCCTGTAGGTGCAGAGATTTCCCCCATCTAATATTTGTGTAAGGTAACAGCAAAGTGAAAATGCATTTTGTAAATGTCACAAGATGGGAGCCAGGATAAATGGAGTGTTGTACATTGCTATAATTTCTTTAACCTTCAGCAACTCAATCAAGTGAGGCTGACTGAGCACTGCTGCTATTTCTCAGTAACACCCCTCTGAACAAATAATCACATTCAGACCAGGGAGCCTTGCAACACAACATGTCCCCTGCTGTTGGTCACTGATCAGCTTACTGTAGATGATGCCGAGGAAAACACGTTTTATAACCAACCTCTAGTGGTATCTAGTGGTGCAGATCGGTTTGGCTCTATTTTTGTTGAGGCTGTGCAAAATGAAATACTGCCGAATACAGGGGAGTTAAACGAAACCTTATTTGACTACCTGCAGTGTTGTAAAATCACATCAAAATTCAAATTCAAACTCAAATTCAAAAGTCATGCTGCAGTCCTACAAATATAGATGAGTAGTAATATTTATGTACCTTATAAAAGATACGGCGAACTGTGTTAATTTTCAAGAGCAACAGTTAAGTCTCAGCCCAGCATGTAAAATCTGACGCTTTGTCCTGCACCTTGCAGTCTCATAAAGATGCAGAGGGTTCCTTTTAGCCTCTGTATGAGGCACACGGGCTCTTGATATATTCCAAAATGAATACATGCACGTCAGTATTAGAAATTCATAGAGAAACTACTTGACTAAACATAGCAGAGAGATTCAAGAGGAGCGGAGGTCAAGGTAGAGTGCTTTCTCACACAAGCACCACTGCTGATAAAGAAGACGGAGTTTGGGACAAAACCAAAAATGAAACCTTGAGTGTCCAATCGATGGACACTTACCTAACCGGCACAAACTATGCGTTTAGAAATGCTCTTTGGCAGGAAAGATTTGATGGTTCATTTAAAGCTTAATTCAGACCAAAAATGTGCATCAAAATGATTTGAAACTTGAAGCTACTTGCAACGCTCCACTCTGCAATATTCTGAAGGAATATTCTGAAATGCTGCGATTTTACACCAAAGCGATGAGACATGAGACATGGTAGCAGCTTCATAGCATCCACTTTCTCTGTTCTTATCTATTTTGGAATTTTTTGGACGTAAGCTGGACATAATTTGTAGCATCTTTAACCATGAATGTGTGATTTGATAGAGAGAGACAGTTACATTTCTAGAACTGATGGGAAGCGTAATCATAAAGGGTGTCTGTTACGGGTGTGTGTTTGAGCAAAAGAGCCAGAGCGGCAGAGTGACAGTGAACGCAGCAGAGAAAAAGCAGTGAAGTTGTCAGTTTAGCAGCACATTCGAAGCTTAAAGCTTGAGTGTCATCCAGACGCTGCTGTTCCTCTCACAAACTGATGAGGTGATCCTGTTTCCTCCATCCCAACATGGCCTTTTGGACCAGCTGACAGTTTGTAACTGACTAGACCAACAGACTTTGCTACAAACTTAGCTGCCGTTGAAAAGGTGATGGGATTTATGTTTTTTTTTTTTTTTAAAACCAACCACTGGTGATGTGACAAGCTGAGTCGCAGGCGAACTCATCAGCCGGCTTACCACAAGCTGAGACAGGCCAGTTCACCCTGCGACATTTCCCTGTAACCCTTTCACATCAAATCTTCGGTCTTAACTGAGCTCAGTCCTTGCAAAAACGAAGAACCCCGGCTTACTGTTTTTAAACTTTCTTGTTTTTCTTGCACTGAACAAAAAAAGATATAGCTTATTTAAAAGCAAAATGCCTGATGAAGCCAAGCTAGCTATTTCCAGTCTATATGCTTCCCCAAGCACACATACATTTAAACAGGCACGAGAGTGGAATTGATCTCCACGTCTTACTCACAGCAACAAAGAGAATATTTTAAAAAATGTTGAACTATTTCTCTCAGCTTCGTCTCGCTTGGTGCACATCTGTATTGAAAAGGCGACCTACTAACAGTCATTAGAATAAGCCTCTCCATCCTCACATTACTGTCACCACGGTATAGATGTGTAAGACATATGTGCACCACCACGCTGCACTCCTACATAATGTATATGTAGTTAATGTTTAAAGAGACAAGAAGCTCTGTGTCTGTCCATGACTTAACCTGCCTCTGCCGGTTCAGAGCTTACATTGATAATACTGACATTATCTTTTCATCTCCTTCTTCCAGTCCCTCTGGAAAGCTCAGAAAGTCGACCTCAGTGTCTCTAATTTCAGACACTTAATGAGATTTTTAATTGGTGACCTTTAGAGAATGGTTTCGTGCCACAGCTCATGAGAGCACTCGAGGGGAGCCAACACATACCACTAATACTTCATACTCACACCAGGATCCTTCATAACAGCCTGTCGAGGGTCTGCTATTTATTTTTACCAACAGATTGATTATTGAGTAAAATAGTAGAAAGATATGGATTTTTAAACTGTGTATAAATAGGAGTAAGCTACTGGAAAAAAAAAATAAAAAAGTTTTCAAAGTCTCACTGCATGCTTATACCATCACAGGAAGTATCTGGAGACAGGAAGCAGAAAACTCAACACTTAACAACATGACCACATCATAAACTCCCTCTGCTGCTCTTCATCAAACTTTTATCATTGCTCTGTATGACAACTGACAAACAAAGGACAAAATCTCAATAAACAATGCCCGGCTGAGTTGAGCACCGCATGCTGAAGCATTCGAGTGGCAGACAGGAATATACTGTGCATAGGTGGTGCTCAGAGTGTCGTTTTGTAAGAACAAACAAAAGCAGAGACTCAAAGCAACGTGGGTGCAGTGCTTCGAAAGTTGTGGCTGCAGTTACTTACCGTGGTGAAATATCACAGCCCTGCTGCATGAAGGCCCCCAGTGAGAACCAAAGGGAATTAAAGATGCCAAACTCATTGGTCTGCTCAGGACTCTGCTGGTTGGTGTTCTGCTGCGCCGGCGTCTGGCCCTGCTGCACCCCGTTGGTGGCCGATGCTTGGGTGGGTGTCTGCGGCTCACCTCCCTCCTCGTAGTCCTCAGCGTGCCACTCGTACGGGCTGAATCGGCTGACGAGGAACAGGACCACACTGACGCCGATGTAGGCAAACACAATGCACATCCAGATCTCGTAAGCCAGCGGGTCCAGGAAGGAAAAGACGCCAGGTTTGGATTTGGTGGGTTTCTTGATCATGATGGAGATACCCAGGGACATGAAGGGTTTGGAGAAGTCGATGACTTCTTCTCGGACCAGGGTGATGGTCAGAGGAGCGACAGCCACATCTGCTTTCTGTTGGAGGGACAAAGAGGCAGGAAGGCATGTAATGAAAAGTACACAGTGTTATTAGTCAGTCTGTTTGCTAGATCTCACCACTTCTGTTTGTTATTCAAAAGCGTACAGGATTGTACATGCAAGTAAAGCCTTTTTTTTTTACAGGAAAGGCCATGACAGCAGTGTTTGCCAGTCAGTCTGCCTCAGTTATATTCTGTTTCTGACGCTTATTAGCATGTTTAACTGCAATGGTGACTTTGGGAAACATTAAAATTCGGTAGACTTCAGCTTTGTTGTTTTCAACATCTTAGAAACAAGTATCATCGTTTAAAAAATTACTACAAAACATCAAGGTTTATGTGCAACTTGTGCACCCTGTAGTAATTATACTGTTTATTCATTTTATTAATAAAACAATTTTCAAAACAAATCGCTGCACAATAAATACAGACTCATTTTAAACACTGAAGAATAAAAACAAACTAAAAGCTGAAACACAATCACAGAATAAACAGAAGGAGATTAAGACAAAGTAAAATGTCATAAAACAAAACAATCACTCAAAAGCATTAGGAAATTGTGTGTTTTCAGGAGGGAAATAAAAGCAGGGACGGTGTTTGCTGCCCTGACCTCCTCTGTTGGTAATTTTAGAGCCTTGATTGCAAAGACTCAGTGACCTTTGTGTATTAATCTACATCTAAACAGCAATTACATCAGGCTTACATATGTCTACCTAGGGTATACATCCAGCTACGATCCGACACAAAACTCCGTCCACTCACCCCGTACACCAGTTCTCCCACCATGCCATTCCACATCTTGGTCTCTGGATCCTTGGCTCCGTATTTGCCATCTGAAACAATCTTCAGTTTGTACTGGTACCCCACATGCTTGGCTATCTCTGCAGCCAGCTCGACGATGTAGCCCTCGTACTTATCATTTCCCACCAGCTGCTCATGGTTCTTCTTCAGCATCACGTATGGAGACTCCTGCCAGATATAGGAACCGTGAGTTAAGAACAGATATTTGTCTGCGACCCACAGTTTTATTTGACTTAAATCAGGTGTCAAAAACCACAAACAGGAAATCGCTGAACAGTTTCTGAAATAATTACAAAAGTAACTGCTGTGAAAGCAAATTGTACACTTATATTAATTAATTCTTAACTTTAGCCCCTGTGACTGTGATTAGCATAACTTTTACAGCACGACAGTTTGTTAAGCTAATTATGTCAAAGACAGCATTATGGCCAATAATAAAGCTTTAGCATGTAGTTAAGTTTTATTTTACCAGTAAAATATTTGGGAATAGATGTTACTGATACATTTTTATGTTTAAGTGCATTTCATCCCATATTTTTGCACCCCTTGTCCAGAGCTGAAGCTTTAAAAAAAAAAAAAAAAAATCTTATCAGGCTTAAAATACAATTGTTGTCATGAAAGGTTCAGAAGAAAAGATAATTATATGAAATTACAGGATATTATTTTGGCTTTGTTCTGCAAAGGTGTGGTGTGTAATTCAAACACAAAAGGTGCCCAAGTATGTTCATTAAAACAGCATTGCCACACTGAAAGGAGTTTTGATGACTTGATTAAAGGTGAGGTGATGTTGAATCTGAGATGTAGAAGTATCTGTGGGTTGGTGACTGTGTATGTGTTCGTGTTTGTGTGTGTGTGTGTGTGTGTGTGTAAGTGTGTAAGTATGTGTGTCTGAGCAATATATATATATGTATATACGTGGTGAAGCAGACATGGCTGATATCTGCTCCAGGCCTGTCCTCCTTGTTACAACTTGTTATATAATATCGATATTTCCATGTGCATCCCACACTGATTGGGTGTCATGAGAAATTATAACTGACACGACACCGGCGGCTCCACTTTACTTAAAGAAAAATGCATTTCATAAAGAATTCCACTCGACTCAGTCTGTATTGTCCACTGGCACTACGAGGACCTCAATTCCCACAAGTTGTTATGTGCGCCTGTTTTTAGCTAAGGCTGTGCTGAGCTGAGCAAATCCTGCCTCCATATTTCATCAGAGTCTAAAGACGGGGGTTTCCTCTATGTGTTACAGTTATCTGGGCTCTCTCTCTTTTACGGTTGAGGTGAAGGTAATCATTGTTACAT
>JAQNCA010000032.1:7355941-7385211 GCA_029783725.1 Acanthurus tractus
TGTTGTTTTGACACTTCCTGTTCTACAGCTGGGAAAGCAGAGCCTCTTTAAACGTGAAATGTTTGACCACTTTGAGGGGCAGAGGGACAAAAAGGCGAGGTGAACTAGATATAATATACACTAAGAACAGTCAAGTAACAACATTTAACCAATCAAGCAGATTATTGAGGACTTTACTGTGCACATGGCTCACAGGGTTACGTTAAGACAGGTTACTTTGCAATATTTACAGAGAGGGACATCAACAGTCCAAGCCCATGGTTTTGGTTTTGTGAAAACAGTGTATCTATCTCTGTTTTATTATGTGTGCTGTTGGCGGCAGCTGCAGTGGAGTTTATGTTGTTTCTCTCTGTGTTGCCTGCTTTGCTGATGTTTTATTCTGTTGTTAAAGTGGCAGTTATTTCATTCCTGTTGCCTAATATTGCTTGTTGCACCAGTCACAATGTCCACGGCTGTTTTTATATTTTTTTGTTTCTGTTCTGCTTGATTCCAGTGAGGCTATACAGAGAAAAGTCTTTGTACATTTATAGATGATAAACATTTAAACCACAGATTTATAAAAAAAAAACAAAAAACAGTCCATACAACTGGAATCTTGAAATTTAATGTTGTGTTTGCACACAGAGGCTTAGTGGTGTGATGCTCTGCTAATGTTGTTAAATGGACATTAAATGCAATCGCACCAGTGTTAATTACAAGTGTTCATTAATTACGGTAAAATCTCACATTTATATGCAAAGTGTGCCTGCCAAGTCTGGGAGTCAATTCAGAACATCAGCTACATCAGCAACTAATTTGAATAATGGAACGTGAGGTATTTCATTTTTGGGGCTGTGGACCTCTGTCACTCTTCCGGATCTCCTTTTCACCCTGGCCTTGTGTGTGTGCACACGTCAGGACAGCAGGGATCATAGGAAAGCACAGAGTGACACCCTAATGTTGGCAAAACATCACACTCCCTGAAGCAGCTAGTAAGCACAGGAGTTATATGGTGTAAAATCTCTATTGCTACCCCTCAGCCCAATAAATGTTCACACCTTATCTCCTCTCTTAGGTTCCAAGACAGAGAAGCAATTTATCTTTCTAGAAAAGGGGACATTGATATAAGATTATGTCAGAGAGAGTTATTTCAGGTCCACATTCTCAGGAGGCTGCAACCTTCGGGTTGAAATGAGTTTTTTCACTTATTTTTAATTAAATTCCAGTAGACTACACATAAAGTTTTGCATGCTGAAGAAACACTTAATACATAAGTAGCTGTATATTATGGCAGATGCTACTTGCACCCAGGGAGCCTGAAGCTGAACAAGTAGTTTTGTTTCCTGGGGGTCTGAATATGAACAGACAGCTGCAGACATCACAGACAAGTCGCACTTGCAGAAAACACGTTTCACACAGTCCATCGGTGTCTATGGAGTCATCACATGGTGAAAACATATTGGAGGCAACCACAGCGAAACATTTATTTATGACTTTTATCTATTTCAACCATTTATCCACTATATTAACCTAATAATTTAAACTTTTTATTAGTTTTAGCTGGCAAGTTTCAAACAGTTAGCCATTAATTTTAGTGTACGGTTTAATTTCTCTGTTTTTTTGTTGCAGAACCTCATTTTTAGAATTTGTAGTGTTTAGTTGTTGCAGCTGACTGAATATGTGGATATTTTTTCTGTCTGTCTGTACACTAAATTCATAGCCTAAATTAACTAACTTTATTGAGTAATATATTTCTAGCCCTCTGTTATTGAGTGAAATTAGGAAGAAGAAAACTGTGTAAGCTATGTAGCTCTTTTATAATTAGCTGAATTGATTGTATCAGCTCTATGGTGGGGGCTTTTAGACTGAACCGCTCAGCACTGCAGTTATTTTAGCACCAGTTTATTGACAATAACAAATTCTTTGCCCTGAGGTGGGAAACACAATTGCCGTCAGAGATTTAACACATCTTAGTTACAATGAAGACACTGGCATAAACTGTTTTACCGACTCAAGTGCCTGTATTTACAGCCTTTATGGTGCGACAATGTAGCATTTCCTGACAATTCACACTGTTAATGCCAGTATACATTGTTTTGTACAGCTGTTTCTTGCTGATGTTTCAAGGTCCCTGACTGAAAGTTTGCTTCTTTAAAAGGGTTGCATCGTTTGTAGTGTGCCATTGCCGTTTTTTTTTAGTATTCTAAATTGTCGCCTTCCTTTGCACTAAACTTTAATCTGTTGAGTGGGGATTTATCTTCAGGAAAGTACATAGTCGAATTCCTTTACCCCATTAACCCTCATAGTGGAGACAAGCTGCTCACACATTGCCCCTGATAGACCTGAAGTCTGCTGCAGAATGTCTAAAATCAGCTAGTTTTTTTCTTGCACATTTCATCCATATATTGGCTATCTGCAACAAGTCCCAAAAATTACCTGCTGGCAATGAATCCCAGAGATAAAAGACATTCCCACTTGAAAAAATGTACCAGAAGTATAAAAAGAACCAGAGCGGGGCTCCAGGCCTCTACAGACATCTCAGTATTCGCTAATTTTAGATTTCCAACAAGATAGAGAAACAGAGAACATCCTGTACCTGCAAAAATATACTACAATCTTTGCTAACCACTGCTGCACATCAGCCAGGTATTATGAGCCATGTTTCTTTCTTCTGAGAAAATGTCACGTTAACCTTGCTGTCATGTGAGCTGGGCAGATTGAATCTTCGTTGGCCTATTCTCAAACCTTCACAGAACATGGCAGCTTCATCTTTGGTATGTAGGCCAGGACATTTAGAACAACCCGAACAAGTTGTGTTAAACACCCTGATGATGACATCTGAGCCAAATGAGGAACATGGGAGGCCAGGAGAAATGAAGGACAAGATGATACTAAAGAGCCTTAGAGATGTGTGTTCTCCAGTGCTATTAAGTACCATATATCTACTGACATAGTGGTAAATACACAGATCTAGTCTGCTTCTCTTTTGTTTGTGCCTCTAATAACATTAAACTGTACAAATGTAATTAAGAATTTTGCATGTAAAGGCCCTAACACACTTTTGAATTTGACTCCGGTTAGCTTTTTTTGAGCAAAATTTTACACTTGAACACACCGCCAAAACAGCAAGAGATGGCCAACTAGCACGCGTGTTCTGTGTCTGTGTAGGAAGTAACTCTGCAGACCAGTGAGTCTTTAGAAACTTTTCTCCTGTCCAGTCCCACAAGAATTTATTAGTTCAGTCATCCGGAGGTAAAACACTAACAACCCTGACCGTATTTCCATGGGGGAACAGCCAATCAGAGTGTTTTCTTTCACCCACAGGCTCTGCCACAAAAAAAAAAAAAAAAGCTGCTGGCAAAAGTCGACAAGGGCAGATTAGGGCCAATGGTGCGGTACACACTGCAAAACCCAGGGTGACACACGCTCACCGACGGCCCGACAAAGGCCGACTGCCGGCAGCCAGGTCAGTGGGTCAGGGCCTTAAATCAGTAAGCTGGTGTCCCCAAGACATAATTCTGTGCTTGTTTTGTACAGATACAGTGAGTCTGATTTTGATTCTGGGCAGGCACAAGTCAGATAGACAGAAGTTAGCAGAATAGAGTTCTGAAGGCAGAGAAGAAGATATAATCACAGCTGAATTCTTTCGGGGGCCTGAACTTTTAGGAACTCTATCATAAAAGAAAATGAAAAATGTTACCCTGCCTCTCTCTGTCTTTCCAATCTCCCCTGCCTCTCTTCCCACAAATCCCTCAGCTTCTCTATTTCACACCGACTTACCAAGATAGTGGTGACGATGTAAGTCCTGTTCTGCAGGCCATAAGTTTCGTTGCTGCCTCTCATGAAGCTGGCAGTAGTCACGTACTTTTCATCTTCATTCCAGTAGCCAACCTAAGACATGGACAATATGTCACAAAACAACCGGCATTTACTGCCAAAAGTGAAATTTAAATTGATCAATTAAAACCGCAAATGATTCATTTTTACTCCTACTCACATTCAAGAAGAATAAAAGCAATGTTATTAAATTTCTGATGCCTAAAAAAAAACCCTCCTCTCTTCAGTTTGGTAAGAATAGATTAATTATGGCTGCAGCACAGAGATGGAGGTGAGCAAATATGTTCTGAGATTTAATAAAAAAATCACTTGTCATGATGAATAATATGTTATCTGGATTTGATTTAACAGTTGCTACAATGTTCCACAATGTTTTATTTTATTTCAGGGGTGCAAATTAACAAAAACACAAGTGAACATTGTCACTTTCACCCGTCAATGTTCTACTTAATTAAAAGATGTGTTTAATGAGCCTTGTTCAGCACATTTTTTGTCAGTTTGTTCAGTTTATCTCAGACAATTTCCTGTTACTTTAGACCTACTGATATGTTATCTGCAGCATAGAAATGCTACATTATTGTTTTGTACGAGTCAGCTGGAGATGACGGAGGATACTTAATATTTCACGCACATACAATGAAAATAAATTTGGTAAAATAAAAACTGCACACTCTTTTGCGGGATGTCATCACAACCTCAAATATGCAGACTGAACAGAGGCAAATGTAGGATAGAGCCTTGTGATTTGTCATGTGATCCACTTTGGAGCTGCTCTAAAGGTTACTCTTTCACATCACTGTATGTAGGAGTGAGTCCCTTGATAAATGTCTTAACCTGCGGTCAGTTATTAACTTTTTTTTATTTCCGTATTGTCTCTTAAGAACAGTCTTAAACACTTGCCCTCATTTTTTTTGGACTTATTTCATACTGTATAACAGCCTAAACTGACTCACAGGGTAGTCAATAAGATAGAAAGCACAGGTTTTAAACAGGGTCCTTTAGCAGGAATAAATATCTCAAACTTGGGCCCCAGGTTACAGGCTTACCTTCTTGGGTCCGGAGGGGGCCAGTTCCATGACACTGACAGTATAGTTGGTCCTGCGGCCTTTCTCATTGAATTGAATGTGACCAGTCAATCCATCTATACGAACCTGTAATGGAGTCACAGATACTGAATAAGTAACTCACAGGCTTTTATTTGACGGGCAGGTGAGTAAATAATGGCTGCCACTGTTTATCAGCCTGTTCATCATACAGTCCGTTTTCTTCATGTCTGAGCTGGCAGCAGGTGTTTGTGTGTCACACATACATGATGCATGTTAAGCATGGCTTGCATGTCTGTGCGAAAAGTGCTCATTTATTAATGCCCAGAGTGCCTCGGCCCCTGCAGAAGTAAATGGCAGACAGTGTGAGTGTATGTGCATGTGTACAGTGCAGTGTGTTTGTCTTAGCCGTGTGTGTGATGGAGTTAATTGAGCGAATGGGCTTCAATCTCCAGTCTGTCCACAGGCAGATGGTTAGATTGACTCTGAGCAGGCCTCTGCACAGCTACTGCAGACAGAGCCTCGGGCTGCAACACACACACAACACACTCGCATGCAATTACACGTTTGCCCTTACAAATATCGAGCATTGTTATGTCCCCATACACAATTCAAATGGTAATCCAGAGAGAAGAAATACATATACACAATACATATTTGAATTTTAATGTGTTTTTAATTTGGTTGCGTTTCTGCAGTGTCCTTTATAAACACAACAAAATAACTGTCCTTTTTCCTCGATGTATACATGTTTGTACTTGTTTGAGTGTATTTGTGTTTGCAAGAGGTCAAGAAGTCTCACAGCTGGTCCAACATTTGTGTTTCCATTGCCAAATATTGCATTTCTAAACTCAATTGCTGATGTCATATTTCATGATGATCAGAGCTGAGTGTTATTGCCTGCAGGTTTTGTTTACTAGCCGTGATGTCACATTTGATACTGGAGAGCTCTCTACGACTTAATGTGAACTTTACACGACAGAATGAGACCTAATCTGTTCAGCCAGCCCCAACTCAGGAGCGGTTAGCCAATGTGCCACTCAAGAATTTGCGTGTGTGCGTTTGCGGGTTCATGGACATGCATGTGCGTGCGTGCGTGCAGTAACGCGCTCCTATAAACGCCGTGCAGAGACCTGCTGCAAGGCTCTCTGGATGTCGATGCCCTGTCCCCAGGGAGCTGGTGGGTTGGCAAGACACTCTCCAGCATTTCCCCTGCGGGAGATGTCTATCCTCTGTCTCCTTAAATTCTGGAAAGCCGTGGACATGACTTTCACCCCATCATATGTCAGAGCGCCTGTGTACTGTAAAGAGAGAGCAGACAATTAAAACAGGAGCAAACTCTTTACATCTAATGTGATCTTTTTTTTTTCTACTTAAATGAATCCTTCATCTCAGCTGTTAGGACAGATTTTATGGCTAAAAGTCATTAAAATTGCAGAAATAACCAGTCTCTGATAGGATCAAGGGTTATCAGTCCACAAAAATTTAATAGAGACCCTTTCATAACTTCTTTGCAATATGCTCCTGACAGTCACAAACAAACCAGCTGACATGGGAAATAACAACCTTCCTGGCTGATAACCATAACCCCGCACAGAAAATCACTCATCACACCTCCTGAGAAAATCATTTTTTGATGTTAGTAACTTAAAACATGACCTTATGCTGTGCTGTTTCCCTGCTATTACTGTTTCAAAAGGTAGGAGATGAAAAAAAAAGAGGAAAAGGAGAACAGATCAAAAAGCAAAGGACTTGTACTTTGAGGCCAGTCTTGGGCATTTTGGAGTCTTTGTTGTCAAACTCCAACCACTGCTGGACGACGCGGCTGACGCTGGGCTCAGAGTTGTTGACGAGCTGGAAGCCAGTGATGTTTGCCCCGCCTTTCCTCAGGTCTGTCAGGTCGATATCAAGGAAACCCTGAGAGAGGAAATAGACAGGAAGAGAGGTGAGCAGAAAAAATAGGAAAGAGAGGAAATGTAGCTTTGTAAATGAACTGAAAAATGAAATTAAAGTGCACAATTTACCACATTTGCCAGAAAAAGGAAAAAAAAAAAAAAAGAGTAACAGAGCCATTCTGTTTAAAGGAGACTTGATGTAGTTTCAGCAGACGATGTCTTGTATTATGTGACTGTGATTTCTTTTTTGATGTTACCGGGAGTAACAATCCTGTTTGTTCGACTGCTAACACAACAAAACCACAGAAGAAAATATCAACAAGAAAGATGATGATTCAGAATGAGGACAGAAGAATGAGAGAAGGTCCGAACTGGATCACACAAAGATCCTGTTGACATGAAAACTCATCTGTGACAGGACATTTTGGGATATTTGAGGCCTGTATTCAAGTTTCCAAATGAAGCTTTGATTGTCTGATGTCCTATTTCACCACCTCAGCACCACCACCACAACTGTCCTCCCAGAAAAAGGTGGATTTTCACCTTGCATTACTCGCATGAGTTTGACTGCTGGATTATTTGAAGGTTGGAGTGGAGATAATCCTCTTCTTAATCCCAAAAGTCCAAAAGTTAGAAAAAAAAAACCTCTGAGCTCTCCTCCTGCTGGTAAACTGCTCCAGATCAGGAGAGGATGCCCAGACTCTGGGTGTCGATGCCTTCGGGAACATGTGAAAGCTTCGGCAGTCAAATGCTGATTTAGAGATTGAATGTCATGTTATGAACAAAGCATCTAAGCTTCAAAACTATTTGGCAGAGCCATAATTTTCTCAACAGATTCTTTTATTTACAAGATTTTCAGAGGCCTGACAAGTTTAAAGCAGCCAGTATTTTACCAAAAAGTTACATTTTAACAGCTAAAAATGGCCCCAATTTTCTGTGACACTAATTTTTTCTTTCTTCTGTTTAATAATTGTAAGAGCTCGGCCAGTTTAGGATGCAGCTAATTTTTCACTCTAAAAATTATTCAGATCTTTAAACTGATCACTATTAGTTGACCAAAAGGGGTCACTAGTCAATAGTCTTTAATTTTTAAGAAGTTATAATAAAAAAAGCCAGCGAGCATTGTTGTAGAGGGAACCTTCATTTGAATGTGATTTAGTAGCGGTTTTTAACTCTCATCAGAAGTGTGAGGGTTTATGGGTTAATAGCACAATGACAACGACAAATCCTCCTATTTTCTTTGGAGAGGCTAACCCGATGAGCAAACTTCATCTCTGTCTTTTCCTGAGGGACAACAATGGTGAGGTGGAAAATAAAAAAAAACAAACAAAAAAAAACCTCATTTCGTGGCAGGAGCAGTCTGGAGCTAATCTCTGATAGACTGAGTCCTCATAGGCTACTGTTAACAATGGCAGGATCAAAACCTTATAGGCCACTGTGAACAATTGGAGGGATGCCTCAGGCAGAGCAAAATGGAGAAAGAAGTGATTTACTGTAATGGTATCTCCCACTTTTTTTTCCCCCTGACTATTATGTGGAGAAGGCTGTTTTTCAGAGAGGGAGTGAGGCAGCGAGTAGCAGAGGCAGATTCAGTCTCTCAGCAGGCAGCCTGTCAGCGTGGGGGGAGAAGAAGAGGAAGACAAGTGGGAACGAGTGGGAGCAGAGAGGGGGAGTGCAGATTTGTCTGTGATTCGTCTTAGATTTAAGAGCAAACTTTTTGACTGATGAGAGAAGAAGGTGTCTCTCTGGATTGTGTCCTGCTCGCCATCTGTCTGACAACACACACCTTTCAATCCTGTTTTTTTTTCTTTTCCTCTCTCTTCTCCTCTGATGTTTGTTTCACATCATTTGAAACTTTTCTCTTGGCCACATGTCAGTCGCAAACTCTCGCTTGTTTACTCTCATTCATCCTCATATCAAATACAAATCAAGACAAATGGAGACACATGAAGGGAGTTTGCTGTTAACTAGCATTAAGTTAAAACTGTTCATATCCTTCTGAATTTTTGGAAGGGTTGAAATGAAGTCAAGTGCATAGTGGAAGCTAATTTTAATAGACACTACAAGGAGAAAGAAGGGGGAAGTATTCAGCTCCTCCAGCACGAACATCAACACTGTCTCCCTAATGTACCTGTGTGTTGCCAGGTGTCCATATTTCTCGGTTGAACAGGACGAGTTGCATCTTTTTTCTGCTCCATGTATGAGCTAATGCAGTGCAGTGAGCTGAAGAGGTTACTATAGAAACTAGAAGTTGCAAACCCACCAGGTGGACAGGGTTATTTCTGTCGGATATTTTGACTGTATTCAAAGGGGGAACTGGCAGGAAACAATAAGTGGACTCGTGCAAAAATAATCCCTCTAAATCATCAATTATGATCCAATATCTATCTGCCCTCTGCCTTCATATTATTATTTCGCTTTGTTCAGAAGGTTTCTGTGCAATAACCTTGGGGCAGTGGGTTTGTAACCCCGAGCTAATAACAGTTTGCAGGGTGTGAGGGCAGAAATCTATAAAAACCTGGAGACAGAGCAAAGTTTTCAGAGAGCACAGATTCATGAAAAGGCAACAAGCGAGGAAAGGGCCAACTTTAAACATTGCTTTTACAAACTGCAATCAATAGATTCTTCTCATTCTGCCTTTTGGTATTAACTCAAGCTTTTTTTTTTTTTTTATTTTCACACAAATACCCACACACAGCTGAAAAGTTGCAAGGACACAGAAAAAAAGTTTTTTTTTTTGTATAAACCTTTTAATGGACCCATTATGAATGACTGTGGCCACTTTGCGTATCAGCTGTTATTAACGTCCAAGCCTTATCATTTAAAATTAAATCTGGCAAACGGGCCAGACAAGAGAGATTGAGCCAATCTAAAGTCCAACAGTGAGAAATTGTTCAGGCCAGCAGCTGCATATTAATGCTGTTATTACTACAGCTTCTGCTGATGTCAATTTTCTCTTCATTTGGTTGCATTTAGTGAGTCTGAACCGTGCTGCAGGCGTCTACATACCATTTGCACTAAGAAAATGGCAGAGGACAAGGAGAACTAATGGATATAAGCTTGCACACATTAGCTGCTGACCTTTTTCTATCACTGCGTCTCCACAGATCTCTGTCTCTGATTGTCACAGGTTTCCTGTGTGCATTTTACTGTTGGTCTATTACCGAGCTGTTCTCATGTCTGCCGGTTTGACAGTGCAGTGACCGAAAAAATGATGTGGCTAACGAGGAAAATGGGATGAGAGAACATGAAACACATAAAACCAGGTAATTCCTGGCTAAATTATTCAGCACGTGCAACCCTATTAAATTAGCAATAAAGCAGTGAAAGTCTGGAATCCTGCTAAAAAGCCAAATTTGACAGCAATGCAAATCCAACTAGGTATGAAAGGTTTTAGACAGGTTCCTGAAAAATGTTTGAAAGAAAACTTAAAAGATGTGAAGACACAGATACCATGAAGATTCCTTACCAGATTAGCCAGGATGTAGTGGTAGCTCTTTGCATTCTTGCCTTGTTCAACAATCTGAAAGACAAGGTCAGAGGAGAGGTAGAGAATAAAGCTCCTGTGATACACAAGGCAACCTTCTGTTGGGTGTTTCTGTGTGTGTGTGTGTGTGCATGTGTGTGTGCATGTGTGTGTATCACAGAGAGAAAGAGGTTTTGATAGTGTCTCAGCAGTATGCCTGCACCACTGAACAGCACTTGACCTTGTACAGGACGGACAGAAAGTAGGTTTAGAATAAATCCGAGTAAAGAGACTGAACACCGAAAATCCTGTTGAGTAAAAAGTGACTAACTTAACAAATATCAGGTCATGATATTTTTAATCCATTAAAGAATAGAAATTCACCAAGTCACCTAATATGTATGTATTTATGTGTAATCATATATGAAGGAAATTTACACCCTCAAAATTGCCAAGTTGAAGATTTGAAAAGCAAGAACTTAAAGTTATTTTTATAAACATAAAAATAGAAATATAAATCACAATCAAAAGGACAGCAGGTAATGTAACCCACTCTGTATCCTCTAGATCCTTGTATATAAATCATTCAGACATCAATTATTAAAATTAAAGCTGAAAACTCTACTTTATTGCTTCCGTCGTCCACCTCTGATATAATCTTGGATTCAACATTTAAATAACTTCTAATATTCTAGTTCCCTGGTATGCCAACATGGTCTAACGGTGTTATCACATAATGAAGTCTGTCGGCGGCGAACAGTGTCACAACCCCCCCCTTCTCCCCCCTCACCTACGCCGCATCTCTGCTCTGCCTGCAGGCGGCACAGGTCAGCTGAGCGACGAGGGCCAGGGCGGTGTGAGGATCAGGGTGAGAGGTGTGATGTAATGTAAGAACTGCTTACTTTATAAAGAAATGGGTGCACTGGACCCCCCCGTTTGAATGTAGATGTGGTGGGAGATAAAAAAATAAAACAATTAATCCCATGGCACAGCAGGAGCACCCAAGGCAATCCTAAATAAAAGAATCCCTATACTGTGAATTAAATACGTCTGTGCGTGTGTGTGTGGGTGGGTGTGGGTGTGTGTGTGTGTCATCTCAGCACACTAGGCAGGCACATTAAAAAAAAAAAAAGCTGACTGGGCCGCACTTATTCAAAGCCATGCATCCAATTAATAGCCTTAGCACTGTCCGTTCAGGCACCATGCATGACCTCATACATTTTTCACTCCTCTTCCTCTCTGTGTTTTCCCTCGTGTATACTTCGGGGTGTGTACTCATTTGTTTGTGTGTTATGTGAGTGTGTGTCTAATAATGCTGCAGGTCATGACAGAAGGTGGCATTTGTTATTAATGGTGACCCCAGCACAAGGCGGGCCCTGCAGCCAAGCCCCGGGCAAGGAAAAACTAGAGGGAAGGAAGAGAGACACACACCAGCGCTGACACCAATACCCCCGACGACGGAGAGAGCGGGGAACACACATTACTGCCACAGTGGACCGTCAAATGGAAATGTTTTGGATGTGAGTAGCTTTTTAATTATACATGCAAACTTGAAGAGTCACTCAGAGTTCAGCCCCGAGAGAACGGGTCAATTTTTTGTCTCTTAGTTTAAAAAAAACCACACAGACACACACACTGAAACGGTTTTGAGGTAGCTCTTCTGTCACAGTGAATGCTCTCAGAGGACTGCATCAACATTCAGCCTATATGAGAAGTCAACCTCAGGATACAGTTGGTGACATTATCACACAAGAATCTGTGTTATTGCTGCAGATAAATCAGATGAACAAGACTAAGTTAAAAGGCCAAAAGAGGTGTGGTGTGCGCGTGCGTTCATGTGTGTGCGTGTTTGTCATTGTTTGGGTGCACAGGCAGGGCAGCGTGGAGGCAGGGAGCAGATGTGGGTGATTGATGGTGGCCATCTGAATGGAGAACTTCTCAGGCTCAGCTCCTGTAAACTGGTGGGAACTGATGCAATAACCTTAACTGAAGACACCAGGCCATCAATAACATTCACGCGGCGCAGCCATGGTCTACACATACAGATGGGAACTGTGTGTGTGTGTGTGTGTGTGTGTGTTATGAACATCTTCGCTCATGTGTGCACGAGCGTGTATGTGTGTTGTTCTTATAAACAACGATATACTGGAACAAAAAAAAAGCTATTAGAATCTGACAGAAAACTCATAAATCAAACAAATGGTATCAACCAGAAAAACAACGCAAATGTAACAAAAAATATATATGTGGATATTTACGAGGATGCATTTGCTTGTGATGCTTAAACTGCTTCCAGGAGTGAACGCGTGCGTCATTAACTGTCTGCCTCCCTTAGTTACTGTTGCTATGTCTATCAAGATTTGCACTCTTGTGTGGCACATATGCAGTTTACAAGATTTTTTGTTAATGGCAGACATTTCAGCTTGGCATAGCAGTAAAAAAAGCAGGTGATATAAATTTGGTTGCATGTGGCTCCGTTCCACAAAGTGTCCCAGTGAGTTATGCCAGTAATCCAGTCTGCACAACACCAGGATGATGGGATGCAATCAGCTTGAATGTTTGTTGTTACATGTGTGCTTTTCCTGCTTTGATTTGCCAACATTTCCGCTGTAAAAATGATTCATAATAATGGTAGTAGCTTTACCACATGTTTTTTAAACTTTTAAAACAATAGGTACTTGATTTTGGACAGAAGTTGGCAAAAGTAGGCTTCTCATTTTTTGGTGGGTGGATTGGCAACTGTCACTAGCAAATTTTATTTTGCTTTTTTAATGTTTGTTTTCAAGTGAGAGCCCTTCTAATGGCACTTAATGGCTACATGCTATCTTACTTTAAGACTGAGGCGTGTGTGTGATTAGGATCAAGGATCAGACTGTTATTTCTACATTAGCTCTGCTGGGCTTTTTACTTTTTTATTTTCTAAGAATAAGATTTTTTTGATAGAAAAGCCTTTGGGTTGATGACAAACTTACAGCTAAGAGCTACTTGCGAGCAACTGTATCTCAGTAAGGATTGCTAGCGGGACAGAGTTGCTAACATTGCTCTTGACTATCATTAGGCGCTAGCTATCAGATAGTGGATTGCGTAATGGGCATGTTTTAAAATGTACAAGTAACCTGACACAAATGAGCATAGTTCCCTCCATAAAATGCTGCCTTAACTTAATAGAAACACTTGGCAACTGTTTTTAATAGTTAGCTTGTTAGCCATTCATATTTGTGTTTTGTGTTTTTGGTTTTGCAGAGGCTTCAAAAGAGTTGCCATCATCCAGACTAAACAAATACAATAACAAGTCTTGCTAAACCTCTTTTCACACTGCTTCGGCGTGTTAAAATCCAAAGCTTGACCTGCCATGTCTAGTTACAGCAGCTAAACCACAGCTGTACAATCTCTGTCTAGTTTAGTGAACACACAATTGGGATGCCAAGATCCTTTTCCTTTGAACAGAATAGCGGTGAGTAAGTAATGATCCTATCACAGAAGAACTGCCGACTCCAAATGCCAATGCAACGTTATTTATCTCTGCTGTCCTTGATGCTCCAGGAGACGAAACACCAAAACAGACCTCCAACCATCCCTACCTTTCCATTTATATCCCCTTCCTTCTCCCTTTTCCCTTTTCTTTTGTTTGTCTGAATAAAACATGCACAACCTTGGAATAAAGTATGTGTTTTTAAATATATATTTCCGTAGAAGTCCTTCAAACTTAACGTGCAGGCCAACTGCTTTGTTTATTATAAGCTCTACATTAGTCCAAAGGGTAAATTCACTGATCATATAAAATTCTTGCCTGTAAAAACCGGAGCTAATGCATAAAATAGATTATAGTTTTGTGATTCTATTTGTTTTAAATCACTGAATGATATGTTTACATAATCCCCCATCACTGCAAAAACACTGAAAGACTCTCTACCTTTTTCAGGATGCCAGTGAGCCTCTCAGTCTCACAGTCGATGATAATCTGGCCCTCCTTCCTCTTGTCCAAATCTTGGAACACTTTCAGGAAGGAGGCCTCTGTCATGGTCTCCACATTGACTGAGGTCACCTGCCAGTACCTCTCAGCTGCTGTGTCCAGGACCTTCTGCAGCACTGACAGGCCTGCAGGGAAGAGCGGAGAAAGTTAAAACACAGATTGTTGGGAATTGCACAGTTTGGGCATTTGTTCTGTGAAGTTCTGTGATTAAATCTAAGACAAATAAAGTGATTAGCGAATGGTACGTAGTTATTAGGCAATATGAGATATAAATTGTGCACAGATTAATCTTGTGTTGTGTGTAGTTTTATAATGATCTGAAAAAGAGATTAAAAACTTGAGGTGAAAACAGAAGCTGTGCAGACAGCCAAACTACTCTTGATAAGCTTATTCATCAGATCTCCCCCATAGCTGCGGTGATGAAGTACAACGAGTGGCACAGTCCATTAAGCACACTGACACGTACAGGTGTGCTTTTCCAGCTCGAACAGTGCCGAGCTAAATAATCACCACTTTCACACTAACAAATAATCAGCCCGTGTATCATCACAGACAACACACTCACAGCCAGCCTTACGCCCTCAGAACACCAATTACAGGTGGCGCTAGTCAATTATAATGTCACCAGTATGCTACTGAGACGCTTGAGCATCATAGAAAAAGAAAGCAGGGCAGCCAATGAGCTGAAGGCTCATGCTAAGACAGGAAATAAAAGACGATTAGCGAACACATTGATCTTGAGCTCTGATTTACAATCTGACTCACTGTTCTACTCCTTGCTGCTGGCAGTGGACCAATCAGATTCCTCTCGAGCTGGCAGCCACAGTTGTTCCACAGAGTAAATAAAGTAATTTCACCCGCAGCAGACTGGCAGTTGTTACCCAAATGAATTACAGCAATCACAAAATTTAGAAATGTAAACTAAGACATGATGTAGCTGTATTTGCTCTTCTTTCCACTAAGCTGGCAAACTCAATAAAAAGCCACTGTGGGCCTATAGATGATGTGTTTGGCATGTACTCCATGCTTGTTTGTTCATGTTCATACAGACATTTTCTGCATACTGAGCAAATGTACAAATGGCTTATCTGCAACAACAACAACAAAGCAGACCCTGCCAAAAGAAAGGATGAGAAATGCAGTCACAGCCTCTGACGGATGATTGCCTGGTCTTATTACAATGCACACCAGCTGCTCTCCAGGCAATTCATGCAACCTTTTTGACACCAGATCGTTAAGAAATAAAAAGATGGATGGTGTTTCACCTTCATAATACAGTTCATGTAAATAAATTAGACAGTCAGAAAAATGGTAAAGTTGGCTAAGCGTTACAGGAAAGGTACACAGTGATGTATGGCACCCTTTCAGAGTTTCTCTTTCATTCTCTTGTACTCAGGAGTGAATGCATGTGGCCCTTTTGCTTACAGATTTAACAGTAGATGTGGAATTAATGATAGGCATGGGAGCACAGGTGGTGGTTAATCATGGCCATGGATAAACCTAGTAGTTCCTGAGAAGGATGAGCACCAGCCTTTAAATGGAGTCAAATGCTGGTGTCAGAAACAGTTTCAGCACCATGGACAGAGACAAAATCAGACCCAGCAGTTTGAGAAGACGAGAAGACTCCTGAAGCTGTGAAATTCCTTTTTATCTTTGTATTCTTCTTTGCTGTTTCTAAAATATATTATGCATCTTTTAATCATCTCACTTCCTTCCTAACATCATTTAGTGTTTATTTAATTATCTGCATAATGTACATAATGTTCCAGCATTTGAGCTTACAGTTGGGCAGCAGTCAACAGCAGCTAAAATTAGTGCTTGAATCTCATTAGCACTTAGTAATGAGAATGTTCTGTACTGAAATATATCACAGAGAGACCTGACGACAAGTTTCCCTCTGTGTTATCAGTGAGACTGCACTATTACATTTCTTATCTTTTCAGATATTCCATATATTCATCATTCCTTTCCTGCTTTCTCTCCCATTTTTGTCTCAGTATGTTTACATTGGATATCCCCCTTGCCTTTTTAAATGTAACTACGTGGCTGATGCAGTCCTATAAATCAGACACTGCCTGACAGGGAGGCTCGTGGGACTGGCCAAGGTAAAAAAAAAGGTCCTCAAAGGCATCCTGGAAGAGAATAACATTATAATGGAATCCGGCTGTCATAAGCACCTTTCTGGCCAGAGGCAATACATGGAGACCTGGGCACCAGGCAATAGAGAGTAGAGAAAATAACACTTTTGGAAAACCATCTCCTGAATATTGTTTATGATGAGTTTAATGGTCTATCACACACATTTGTTTTCCCATTCTTGGCTTCTGAAATGAAAAGCAAGAGGCACTTTTATTAAGGGATGCACCGCAATAAGACAGCAAGACAGATGTTAATAGAAAAAAAGGAGGAAAAAAATAAAGGCAGGAAAGTCTCAATGCATATATTAAACCTGCATGTCAATGACCACCTCAGAAATACATTTTAAAAAAAAATTGTGGACATTGCGAAATAAAAATACAAATCTCATATGAAATTATAAATGTCGGTAGAAATTTAAGGCCCTTGTCTGTTTCATGGGCAGTAATACTTTGAAGTGCTTTGAAAAAAATAAAAGAGAAACATACTTTGGTAAAAAAAAAAAATCAAAAGAAGCACAAACACAAACAAACACACTCATGCAAATACAATTGATCCCATTTCAATATGATTTTTTCCTAAAGGCTTAAAATAACCCTGTAGGATGGGTGACTACAGTGTAGTATCCAGGCAACAGAGAATTACTGATAAAGATCCCACTGGCTCCATCTCACCCTTCAATCACACAGGGGTGACCCTGCACATACACACACACATACTAAACAGTTTGCAAGTGGATAATGAAGGGATCACTGCAGATAAAAAAAATCAGTGTGACATGTGGCGCTACGGCCATCACACATCAACAGAGCTGGAGACCACTGTGAAATCTCCCCCTGTCACCGCTCAATAGTTTCCTCTGCAGGGTGACATGATGGCATCTGTCTATTAAAGCTGATTTAAACCCATTTCTGTCCCTCACACAAGTCAAAAACATGAGCGGATTTCAGTTGCAATAAGTCGTCCAACTGTAAAAAGTGTGCGTGCTTTTGATACACACAAACACGCACACACACACACACACACACACACACACACACACACAAAATGCCTCTATAGTCATGCTCCAAAACCCACAACACCTGGGACAGATGGCATGGCATTATGGGAGGTGTATAGCTGATTGGCTAGAGAGGAGAGGAAGAGGAGGAAGCAGGAGGCTGACAGGTGTGCTGCTTTATTTCTGCCTGCCTCTGCAGGAGGGTTATTAAGTTCTTCAAATTGAACACTACAGCACTTTGTGTGTTGTTTTTTGTCTTTTTTTTTTTTCCTCTGGGCAAGCTACTGACAAAGGGACAGCAGCAACACCGGTTACTGCTGAAGAGTGCTCAATAGAAGCTTAATCTTTTGTTCTATTGTGTGATTTATCTGCTAGTCAGTGCAGGTCAGTGTTTCTTTTCTGTGTGCTCTGTCTGCACAAAGATGGTGGTCTGAAATAAATGCTCTGATGGCTGCTTATTGCTGCACAATGGCTGAGATTGACCCCGTTGCTGTCGCCATGGCAATATGAAGACGGCTTATGGTTGCTGGTTTAATGGGTGGTTCTGCCTCTGACTGTCAGCACACTCATGGAGTGGTTTTAAAAGAAAATCCATGATAATGCTGACATTAAAGGTGATAATACCAGTAGAATAAATGTCTATTTAACATGAAAAACCACTTTAAATATACAGTGTGATGTGATATATGAAATAAAGGGTGCATAAGTTTCCTACCTGAGTCAGAACTGTACATGTAGACAAACTTGTTCCATCCGTAGTGGTCGATCACTCCCACCAGAGCGTCCTGAAGCTCAGGCCTCAGCTGGATGACAAACTGGTTTGCCGTCTCGATGGGAAACGACGGAGTGACAAAGCAGACGTGCAGCGCTCCACAGAAGGACATGAGCATGTTAACCGTCTTCCTGTCATACAGGCCGATGATTGCATACACACCCTTGGAGAACTGGGAGCAAACTGTCAGAGATGAAAGAAAAAGACACAGAGAGAGAGGGGACGTGGAGGAAATTAGTTCCTGGACTAATTAAAGGATTATGGAATATTTGTATTCAGCTGAAAGTAAAGAACTCTGCAGTGAGAGTGAGCCAAAATGAAACAAATTTGACATCCTCACATTCAGAACGTACTTTGATGCACGACAAAGAAACTTAAACATTTGATTTAAAAAATTTCAGATTTTCAAACAGAGGTTGGCAGAAATCTCCTCTGCTGAAAAGATGGAAAGCCATTTTTTCCAACAAATAGTCCCACGTTTAGTGTTTTCATGATGGTGTCAGAGAGCTCTGTCCAACCCATCAGTCCAACAACTTCCATAGGTGTGCAATGGAGTTGAGATCTGGTGACTGTGTAGGCCATAGCATGTGACTGACATCCTTTTCAAACTGACCCCTTGAGCCCCCATGTGGAGGCACTGAAATCCGGGTTGTCAAAGCAATTGTTGGAGTATTTCCTCTAATTTGTCCACCGTTTGCACATTCAATGCAGGCTCATAATGAATGCACCGTTCATATAGATTTCCTCAGGCAGGTGAGCAAAGACGTACCGAGTTAACGATGGAATGATTATTCAAATAATTGATTGAGACGATCAATTACTATCTTTCCAATGTAAAGATTCACTGTTATTCCTGTCAAACATTAAAGCAAATTGATACTTTTGTGTTAGACTTTTTGTCAACCAAAAAAGCTATTTGGGGGCATCCCGTTGGACTGTGGGAAATGATCATGTATAGTTTTACTGTGTTTGATGCTTTGAGGACCAAACAACTGAGCAATGAGTCAAGGTAGTCATCAGATGAAGTGATGGAAATGTCATCACTTAAATTAAATTGATGATTGATACTGATTAAATTAAGTTCAAATGAGCCTAATGGATTTCTATATGGTGTGAAAGTTTCCATCATACTTTGGCTTTATTGTCTTTTATCATCTTAACACTAAAATGAATCAAGAGAAATTCATGATGTTTAAAAGAATATGTGAAAAAGGGAGAAAGGGATGTCCGTCCCGAGTTTGTTCATCCTTCCATTTATGAGCTGAATCATCACGTGGCTCTTCTGAATTTTCTGTTGATAATAGCTCTTTCAACCCTCATCTATTCAGCTTTATTTAGGTGACACGTTCATGCAAAGCTGGCCGGTTTGTCCATCTGTAAACCCCCCCCTGTCTGTACGTCTGCCTTCAGTGAGAGGAGGAGGAGGAGGTGAAGGCAGATTAGGAGTAAAGAGGCTAATCAATGCATCCCCAGGGTTCCATTGACATTTACTTCCAGCAGGAGGCCGTTTCTGTCTCTCATTTGCTTTTCTCCCTCAGTCTCTTTCTTCTCCCATTGTCTGTCCGTCAGTTTGACATCCGTCACACCCTCTAAGATCTTAAAAATAATTAATTCATGTCCACATCTCTCTGTTTCGAAGGTATCTCCTCCTTATGCTTTCAGCATAGCATGCTATCTTTGCACTGGCAGCTCTGGCCTGGGCTATTTTCTGCTGTGGCGATGGGGGGGCCTTACTTATCTCAGTATTTACCAAACAGATTGAAGTCGCTGCCTGTCCCCGCGCGATGGCCAGCTCGCCGCTAGGAGCTGAGGGAGAGCAAGGGAGAGGATGGCCCGCACCCAAAACGCCTAACCTGTCACAGACCTGCACCCTCCAGGCAGGCACGTGCGCGTGTGTTTGCGTATGTGTGTGACGGAGATAAAGGAAGAGCGGGAACGGGAGAGAGAGAGAGAAATTTTGGTGGTATCGCATAAAAATACATGTGCACACACATGAATGCACACACACACACACACATATGCAGCCTCTAGTGCTCCAAAAGCCTGGTGACTCACCCTACTTAAAGCAAGCCCTGAAATAGACATTTTGAGCCTCGCCACACTGACTCAGTAACAGTTCTATCTTTCCTTCATGGTCTGCACACGCTCTTGCTATTAAATCGACACTCTCTCAGCTATTGCTTTCCTCTAGCACACATTATATTTCCCCTTACAATTTTCTAGGACCAATTTCAGCGGTGGCCACCATGTTCTGCCTGGATAAAAGGTAATGAGAGCTTGTTTGACTTTTTGTGCAGTGTCCCATTACTCTGCCCTGCAGCAGGTTAACATGTTTCACTGAATGTGAGTCATTTCTCATACCTACAGTATGTCCGTCTGACAAATGCAGCCATGTGGCACAGACCTCCTGCTCCGAGCTGGCAACGAGAACCATGTGCTCGTCTAATTCGACACGAGCGTGACATAGAACATTAGTGTAACTCAGCAGTCTCAGGTCTCGTTCAGACAGCAGTATAGAGGAGCGGCATATCGGGTGTGTTTGTGTGCGCGCGTGCGGCTTGTTAGCGCCGCTCCACATGTGTAACGACATTTGAGGCAAGGTTGAGAGACCTAAAGTGATCTTGAAGACCCCAGCAACACCTGTCCACCCTGGCACTCAGTGTCTCCTCGCCACAGTTACAGCTGCCATGGTGGCAGGACTGAGGTTGCCCAGGCAACGGTCTGTTTCTCTGGCAGAGATTACAGTAGCTCAGAGCTGCTAAAGGACTTTTGGAAGATGAAGTGGGAATTGTGAGTGTTTGGACATTTTGTCATAATTAGGTTTCCCCTCAAGGATTTAGCGAATGTGCAAAACTGACTTGGCTCGCTAAATCCTTAGATAATTTCTGAAATAATGGACGATTTGCAGCACATTTCAACTGCATCGCACATTTATTTAAACTCAAAACAAACCAGACAGATTTCCAAAAGTCTACACAATTCTTCTGAGTGTGCATACAGAAATTACTAGAGAGCTCTCTGAAAGCGCGGGCTGACTTTACATTTTCACTCTTTTGAAACTTTTCCTATGAATGAACAACAAGTTGATTTGCATTTGGTGTGGTCAAAGAGTTTTAGGCCTGGGGTAAGAAGAGGAAAAACTCCAATCCTAAAGGGACTGATGCTCGCACAACAGGAGGGGCTGTCAGAAACAACTCACGCAGCTACTGTCTTCCCTGTTCTCCCCTTTTTCTGAGCCCTGCAGCTGTTCCTCTGCTTAGCATGAGCCAAATATCAAATGACAGACGTGTCTGTGCCGGCTGCACAAAGAGGGCGTGTTTGTGACAGTTGTTCCTGCGTCTGAGCTGTGGATGATGGGAGAGCTATCGGGGCTTTGTAGGCTACACTGCATCCTTCACACTGCCCATGGATGCTTATAGCCTTGTACCAAATCACACAATGTTCCTGTAACATCACTGGTTCACCCTTCAAGATTTAGAGTTCAATTGTATTCATATATTTGACATAGTGATGAATATTATACACTTAGCTTTCAGTCTGAACCTAATTGACCAATGTTTAAGATTAAGAATAATAAAAATTCATTAAATATTGACTATTCTTTTAGCTGAGGATAGAGCAGAATGTCCTGGTATCCAAAAATGAAACCATTTGACTGGGCAAAATGTAAATACAGGTCACTTTTTGCCCGACGTATTGGCCAACTGCATTGGTCAAAGGTGTCAAGGTGCCCTTGTGCTCAGTATGTGCCTCCCAGCTATTCTACTGGGGCTGCTCACTAACCTGTGTATAGGCCTGCGGTACAACTGAGCAGCCTCCTTTGTGTAGGTGTGTGTGTGACTCTTTTTTCAATAGCTCTGCATCGCTTGATTTGTCAAAAAAAAAAAAAAAATCCATACAGTTGAACTGAACTGTTCCGAGTGCAGCCACAAAACAATTTTTTTTAAATGTATTTTCGGGAGGACAACATCTAACCAGAAAGAATCAATGTACGAATGTAGTTTAAAGAGAGTTGGCTCGGTTTAACACATGTACTCTGGACTCATGGGCTTACAGTGACTATGTGCAAACCAGAAACTCCGATAAAGACGTACATGCATCATGTGCCTCCACAAACTCACAGAAGGAACACGGAGCTTATACTATTTTCCTCCCCTGGGACTGGCATGCCATTATCCAGTGCAACATTAAGGTCAGCAGTGCAGAGGGAATTTCACAGCGGCAGGAAGCTGGGTTCAGCTGGAGGGAGCTCACCGATTGGACGGTTCTTGTTCAGCCATCCATAAAAGGTCCTTTTTTTTTAACAGAACCCCACTGCTGAGGACTGACATGTCAGGTGACTCCTCGAAATAGGACATCTGATTATGTTGCTCGTCTTAACCTCTGATCAGCTAAACACAGTTTTCTTTTCTGTGTATGTTTACTGTGGAATTTTCTTTTTTGTTTAGTTGTGCTTTTTGGAGCATCGCTATTTAGCAGCTTAATCAAACCGAGTCTTCCTTCACCTCAGCACAACCCTGCTGGATTGATTCCCAGAGTCATACAACACCTTCATACAGTGAGTCTCAATCCTGCAGCTACACCCAGGTTTATGTTGTTCATTCAGTGTCACCTTTCCACCTCAAGACCACAGATTTTAAATAATGGAGGTCAAATCTTTTTCAGTCAAAACTGGAAGCATAATAGGACACACCAAGGACATTTTGCAGTAGGGCTGCAACTAGCTGTTATTTTCATCATCAATCTTATTTTTCATCATTCAGTCATTTGTTTTCTTTAAGAATACCAAATACATATTCAGCATAACATCCAAGGGAAGACAACCAAAGAAAATTTTAAAAAGGGGAACCAGATCATGTATTGAATATTTTATTTCAGCCTTCAAACATTTAGTGGGTATTCAAATTTTTATGATCATTTACTTATTCATTTAACAATTAATTGACTTCAAATTATATTTTTTTTCTTTCTGATATCTTTTTTGCTTTTCTTAAGCTGTTCTTACATTCATTCCCGTGATTCAAAAAAAATCTTACAAGTGCTTCTACTGACCACAGCAAGAGTGGGTTTGAAGCAGCAGCTCTGAACCCGCACTTCCTGTCTGGTGTCTGGCCGAGGATGATGTCCCATGTAATTCCATTGCCAATTATCATCACCTCTCTCTTCATTTCCCGTCATTATTCAAATTGTGACATCTAATTCTCCTCCAAAATATACATATATTTGACAAGAAAAGTAGTGCAGGTATAAAAAAAGAAACTTTCTTTAGGGCTCAGTTCCTTTACTTAGCTCGCTCCTGTTCAAAAGGTTAGCCACAGTATCTTTTCCATATTCAGTTTAAGGTATCCTTTTGAAAGATGAGAGGGAAGACAGGGGCAGGAAGGTTGCTGTCACATTACACGGTAATGTACACCACCTCCATCAGGGTGAAGGGTCACGCAATCAACCACAAAGCCCTTTGAGGGGAGATAAACACATGTGACACCAGACACTGAGCGACGCACACAATCATCCTCCACTCAGCCACCCATGGCTAATAACTGTCAGATGATGTGTGTAATAAAAACAGAGAGCATGTTGTGGCCCCTCTGGTCCCATCCATCTTCCGGTGAGCTAATCAGCTATGCTAATGAGAGGCAGAGCGAAGGAAGTCGATATCCGATTCACAAACGGGCGCTTACACATGATTTCAGGAGCTGCTAAGGGTGCACACGGTCCCGCGCAGCCTCAACATCCTATCTCATCAAAAGACTTTCCCTTGTTTTGATAAGAAACCAGGTTGTGCTTGTAAAAAACCCTTCAGGTGATAGGTGTAGGTGGCCTGCTCTGTGGGCCCTCCAACGCAGCACACAGCGTAATCAATTCCACATCATTCAGGGGACGGAGACTCAGGGGACTGAAAGGCAGCACCGGCGTGGATCTGCATGAATGTGACTGATCAAAAGGGTTTTTCTCTGGGATCTCCTGTAGCTGACAAGATATTTATTCTGGAGGAGATGATTCATTCAGTGATAACGTGTCAATATTCTGCAAAGAAGTTATTAAATCTAAGCGTATTCTGAGTTAAGAAACACAGAAAAAAGTTTTTAGAGGTTTTAAGGCGGAGGTGGGCTTTGCCTCACCGCCTTTCTGCCTCTCTGGAGCAGCCACACGCCCCACGGAGAGGTGTGCTCACTGTTCCCCGCTATGAACAGCTTTAGCTCCTCAAGCTTAAGGGAGATTTACTACCTGTGCAAGAGCAATAAAATAGGTTTCTGTTGCTGCTGTTACCAGTGTGTGTCGAAAAAGACGAAGAGTCAATAACAGAGAAAAGGAATAAAAAACAGTGAGGTAAATTAAAGAACTGAAAGAAGAATAAAGACAAAATTAAGAGAATGGAGAAAGAAGGAAGCCCCTTTTCTCTTGAGCTTCCACCACTAGGGAGAGCAGTGATCAGAGCAACTGACCAGCCAAACAGGTCTTAGATTAATGCCGGGGAGCATTGGACACTCATGAGAGATTACATTAGTTGAAATGGGCTAAATGGAAGGTTAATGAGAATGAGCCAAGAAGTGAGCGTTTTAAAATGTAGGTGAGGGCGGACAGACGGCAAAGCTGGTTGCTGGAGAGGAGAAGAAACAGAAGCATTAGTGCCTGTGAGAGGAGATGATGGGGAGACCGCTGCGAACAAAGAGAACAGATGCCAGCCTGTCAGTGGGAAACACAGGGACCACACGGCGAAATCTAGATTTCTTCTATTTTCTCAAAGTAATAAAACAATGGCATCGCATCGCCTCATTAAATGGGTAATCGAGGGTGTGAGAGCACTCCCCTCAGCCCCGAACATGTCTCTTCCTTCCTGTGTCTCACTCTCTAACCCTCGCATGCGAGGCCTTTGTCTTTCCTCCTTGCTGTTTCTCACCACGTTTCCAATCTGGTTTGCCGCGGAGCCTGACGCCTGCTGAACAAATGCTTACCTGGGCAGCGGGTCAGAAACCCAGCCCAGACCAACTCCTGTCAGGGGGTATGGAAACTCCAATTATCTCCTTAACAATCATCCCTTCGCAATTATCTCCCCCATCTGCGCATCAGTGTCGACAGGTGCAAAGGGACAGTCCCACTCACACACTTCATTCCTATCACAGAAAAAATGATGGAGGTGGATATGTGGAGTTAGAGGAGGCAAAATCGCATCCTGCATGCTAATTCTTTCGGAACTGTTGTATAAATTAACAATCGTCTTCAACAAATTTCAGCCAAGCCACTGGGAAATGTCAGGAAGTGTTTACAACAGACCTGAGCAGAATCTCTAAGTACAGGCAGAAATGCTGCAATTTGTTTGCTTACGTCAACTAACTAGAGCTGCGCTTGCTGCTAATCTGTTGATTATTTTTTGTGATTAATCACTTAATTTTCAAAAACATCCAACAAAAAATTGCAAAGAAATATCAAAATTTCTCAGATGGTCCCCCAAGGTACTGACATCTTTACATAAGAGCTGCAAAGAATTGAATTTGAGGAGTGAACATTTTGCAGCTTTACTTGCTTATTGACTGAAATTAAGAATAGATTAGTGTTGACTAACAATCTTACGTCAGCAAACTGATCCATCAATTCACTTACTGTTTCAGCAGTACATCTAACCGTAGCTCAGAAGCAAATCTTCAGCAAAACATTAAAATTCACCTGAGAAGGGGAGGAGGTGTGGATAACATCTTTAATTGCTGTAAATAAAACTTTCAGTTCATGTTGTGAAAGTCTTTGGAAAGTCCAAACTGTATATCGACAGAATGTCCATTAGAAAATGAATTTTGGCTAATGCAATGAATTAAGTGTTGAACAAATAAATGCACTTTATGACAGAAGTGGAAGTGGTGACACTGGGCTAAACCTCTTCCCACAAACAACAAATGTCCAATCACTGGGTTAGTAACCATAACCAAGCATCACAGCCCCGTCATGTTTGGATTTCTCGTCATGTCGAGGTGAAATGTGGCTAAGAGCAACATTCAAATAATTTAGAGGCTGTCCTTTTTTTTTAAATTTCAAAAACCAAAAGCAAAAGCAAAAGCAAAGAATGTATTCAACAGAAGTCCATATTATCTGCTATAACCTACGCTGCAAACGTCAGCATGCATGACTAACTGGCTTACTGTGTAGTATTGCTAATGTTGTGTTGTTTCCAAAGCTAAGAAGCATGTCATTAGCTAAGTTAGAAACAGTCCCCTGACAGGCCATCTTACAGAGCTCTTCTTCCAGCAAATATCATGTGGACAGTTGTTAACTATCTCTCATGGAGATAGTAATGAGCTTGTTATCTAGCCACAACAAAAAATGCCCACTACAGCATCATTCCAGCCAGTAAATTCAACACTAACTAAAATTGAGAAGCCTAATTTTGTCCATATTTACATTAAGTCAAGGACCCTTTGTTGTCATAGCAAGCTGCATATAGGAGTGCATATAAGCACCACAGGCATAGAGAACAGTCACTATATATATATGCATATATACTGCACATCCAATATCATCTTGCAGTAGTCCCCATCATTGTTTTGTAACAATAGCCTAACCAGTGCAGCACACACAGATAAAATGGTATACCAAAGCATAGATAGTGAATCTGTAATGGTAGACAAATTTTATATCGTTATATGTGTGTGTGTGTGTGTGTGTGTGCATGTTTTGCTTTGTTTGCATCTTCAACCTTCAGCAACTGTTGCAGATCTGGTGAAAAGGCAGTGATTTAGTACAGCGAGCATCTGCGCGGCTGTGCAGATGACAACAGAACTCTGGTGTTATCACTGGAAGAGCAGATACACCATGTCACACTGTTTAATATGCTTGTAGGCTTTGTTCCTCATTAAACAACACAGAAGCTCCTGAGATGTGCTGTACGACAAAAGAGGGCTTCTGTTTTTTTTTGCTGCAAAACCATGACAGCTGCCATCATCCGGCGCTCGTCCCTCCACCCCGCAGCACAAATCCTGGTCCTCATCCCCGAACACATTGTTTTCTAATTGCCAGCCCCACACGTCGCAGCTCAGACCTCCGCGTCCCAGCTGCCGTTACCTCCATAGACGACAGATTTGTTTTAAATACTTGGTGAGCTTGCGTGAACACAGAGAAGTATTCAGCGCAGCTTCGGAAAGACAATGAAAAGAACAAATAAACACGGAGTGGACACCGCCATCAGTAATGTGAACGTGTTTATGTGGTAAAAGACAAGCATAAGTTTAATGAAAAAAGAGTCTCTCGTCAAGGCAACACTGTTCTCAGACATCTAGGCACAGGTTGGCTATTGAGTTACCTTTTATGTGGCGAGTGTTACTTAGAAAATGGCCATACAGAGGTTTAGGAGATTAAGTGACAAGTTGCTTATTTTCTCCTTCCCAACCATTTATCTCTTGCTTCACCCCTGCCCCCCTTTTCCATTCTTTTGCAATGCAACTCAGGCGCACACAACACACAGAAACAACCTCGATCGCCCTTCTGCTTCACACTCTATCACTCTGCTGCTTGGGGAGCAGTTTTGGCTGATCTACATTGATTGCTATGGGCCATTCTCTATCTCTGGCGCTCGGAAACAAAAAAAATCCAAGCCCTCTCATTCATCAAACCAGCACCTGCCAGACTCTAGCCCAAGAGACCAACCGTCAGTCCCTTTTCCCTTTTTTCTTCCTGCATGCTCTCTGTTTTCTCCACGACAAATAACTGTCATGTCCTGAAGAGTCAGGAGGGAGCGGTGATCTGCTATTCGTCCGCCTTTTTCAATAACACATTGAACACTCGGTAATCCCTCTGAACATGCATGCGCTGTGGAAATCAGTCACCACAGCTGTACCTCAACGACTGCCACAGTAGATACACAATAAAAGACAAAACCCCGGAGCCTCACTGACAACAAGCCTCCGGTCTGGAATTGTAGCTTAACCTCCACCCCCGAACCTTTTCTCCTTAACACACACATCCCAGCTGAGACTGTCCTTCCTGTGATGTTGTTTGCCTGTGGAGGGGGAAGAGTGAAGCAAAAGGGGTGCAAAAAAGAAACACAGGAATAAAGGTTTCAGTGAGACAGATGTTTCTTTTTCTGCTTCTCGAGGCAGATATGGAGAACTGAGTATTTTTGAGCATTACAGTGCTTAACAAAGTCAGTGGAATTGTCTTTTTTTTCTACTGGGTTATTATTACATATTTATGCCTATAACTCCATGGAGTGATAGCTTTGGATGTGTTGCATTGAATAATACATTAAATGCATCTGCTCGAGTTCTGTCTCTTGTTAGCTATTGTGTGTTAAAAAGTGTGTGACCACAGAGCTCCCACAGATTTCTATTAAGCAGTCAGAGCAAGAAGCCACTGTGATGAGGAGAAGTTACTGCAGGTAAATGATGCAGTGGACAGATGGATGAAAAAAACATAATGTGGCAATCCCAATTTTTCATGCATGCATGTAAAGGATCCAACCGGTTTATATTTAGACTTTTTTTTTGCAGTTTTGGCCATGATTTCACTCACTGCTGTGGTCGAGGAACACAGATACTTTGTTCCACTTCAGTCCAATTGGGGATAAGAAAAACAAAACATAAAAAAACAACAAAAGCCTTTGTAATATCTGTTTATCTTCTCTGTAAACTTGGTCTGGTTGATCCAGGCATATGTTTTAAATATGCCACACTTTCTGAGTGCCTGACGGTTTGATTTTATATAAACTTTTATTTGAAACGCTTTGTGAAAATCATGAAAAACATGCATGCGCCCTTTTCCATTGCAGACATCCAGTGTCATGTCCTAATTTGTCTTTTTGAGAATGAACTCATGTTATGGGTGTTTATAATTGTATACAACATTACTCTATGACACTAAACTTCATCAATGCCTTGCTTTTTCCAGATTATCTTTATTATAACAAACATCAATTCCTTTATACCTGGGGCAATACACAGGGCAATTTTGTGAAATTTCTCGTAAAGCAAAATTTACACCTGTGCACCTATATACTATAAATAACATATACATCCAATTGCAAAAAAATATAGTTGCAACTATAATGTTATTGTCAGTATTGACAATACATATCACTGGAATCACTGATATTATAGTCTCTTCCAAACGCAGCAGGATTTGATTTAGGACCAGCAGTTGACCCCCCAGTGGACTTGACCTTTACCTGCAGACTGTGACACAGAC
>JAQNCA010000032.1:7385311-7397417 GCA_029783725.1 Acanthurus tractus
CGCAGCAGGATTTGATTTAGGACCAGCAGTTGACCCCCCAGTGGACTTGACCTTTACCTGCAGACTGTGACACAGACCTACATACACCCTGTCTCCTAACGGAAATTCATATTTATCCTCTAGGCCTGCCAGGATGGAAGACCCTCCCCATTCTTTCATCTGTGTTGTATTGATCTGCTGGGCAGGCTTCTGTACTCAGTCCATTGATCATGGGCTGGCTCATAGATCCTCCTCCAGTCATCTTTAAGTGACCTTCAGAGACCCAGGGAAACACTGCAGCCCCCTACATCAGTGACTACAAAAATGGTCTTTTCCATGTACACTAATTAGTCATAATAAAAAGATGGCTGCACTGAACAGAAAATCAAATGCGTGATAGCGAGCAAAACTAAATGAACATCCAATTCTGAGTTCCACAGTCTGAAATGTTCATTCTGTTGCAAGGTGCTATATTCTGCCCACAGATTCCAAGCAAAAAATAGCCTAAGCTTTGCCTAAATCTCACCACACTCATGTAGGAAATCAAAGGAAAAAAGTAGATAATATAGGCATGAGCCTGCAGGGGATTTGACATGAAGCTAGCGATTCAGTGACGTCCTTATTATAAACCAAGTCAATAGCAGATTATGGTAATGTGATATCTAACTGAGGGGAACTGTGACTAATATTCTCTACGTACACACAGCATCCCTGGCAGTTATTTTTAACCTCTGGAAACATGTAAAATGAGTCAGTCCAGCAAACCCCTTTCACTGTGGATTTGAAAACAAAGGCACATATAGAGAAATAGCTTTGAACCGTAATATAGGTGTACAAAGTTATGACTTATGAATGAGGCAGAGAATTGTGTATCAGCTCCAGTGTCTTGCAAACTGCCGACGGTTACGGTCGTCATTACTACCCTGATTCAATCCACTCTATTTTTTTTTCTCCCTCCTCTTTGCTGCCTCGTTCACCTTTGCCCCAGTCCATCCAACTCCCTGATCTCACACCCCGTCTCTCCTGCTCTTTATGCAGGTGCCAGCAAGTGTGTGTGTGAGCATGTGTACGTGTGAGTTTTTGTGCGCGTTGAATGTGTGCGATGGGACGGCTTTGCTCGTGGAGGAAGTGGCTAGTCATAAGAGCCAGCTGATGAGTATCACCCTCATCCGGAGCTCCATTCATCGCCGTGCACAAGGGCCCATTCACCCGCTGCTTTTCAAACTTGTGGACCCCAAGAGCCCCGGGCACGTTCCCACACTCACACATGCTTACAGAGGTGAACTGTCACGCACTCAAGACATCCTACACAGATGTCAGAAAGGGCAGCCAGATGCATACACACATTCATACACACACAGGCATCTACACTGGCATATTAAATAGAATCCCAGAAATAGGCTTCTTTTCACATCTGACTCATTATAAACCAGGCCTGGAGCCCTTCTTATTCCTCACAAGCATGTCTCTATAGCCTCCTCAGCCAAATACTCTTTTAGAACGACTGACACGCAGCAGGAAGAGGTGTCACTTTCATTTATGCCGTCTCCCCTCACTGTGAATCTTACTGACATGCTTGTACCACAGCCCACCATCACACCTATGAACTGCAGTGATATGCGTGACACGATGAAGAAAAGATGTCGTATTTGATGGCGTTGCCCGCAAGACTGAGAGTGGTGACAGGGTGAAGAGAAATCCTGTGGATACCCCGTAGCGCTGACAGGGATCCGACCCCGTTTAATTCTGGTAAAACCTGAATATCGGAGGTGACTCGTGATCAAACAATCAGTTTCAAGTAGTTTCCTAACATCTTCCAAACCTAGATTACTAGTCTTTGTGTTTACTAGTATTCCTAGTAAAGAATTTCCTTGGTAAAAGATCTACCTAAACGATTTTACTTTCTTTTTTCTTTTGGGTTGGAGGCAATTCCTCCAATACACGGAATAAAAGGACAGATTATAAGCAATCATCAGAAGGTTCACGTTACATCCGAGTCCAAATCACCAAGTAATTCTTTAACAGCTCTCTGATGTATGCTGATGTCACTCCCTTGGTGTTACCCTGTGAATAAGACGTTATTGTACTACCTTGCTGGCCCCATTCCTCCATACTTCTATAAGCATCATGTTTGATCCGCTAGCGACATCCCTGGAAATGTTCAGGAGCAGCCTGACCCTCATATTCACATCATATTCCCTTCTGAGCACAGGACCATCTCATTAATGAGGGCATCTTGGGTTTACATTTCATTAAACAGCTCTGCCTGGCTCCCTGGCCTAAATGGCTGGGGGGGTGGGGGGATTGGTTTGGCCGTCGCCAGGGGACTGTCCAGGTTTCCAAATGTTTTCTGCAGCTCTTATTGTATTTTCCAGAGACATCTCTGCCAAATGACACACACAATAAAGACAACTCTGGACAGGACAACCTTCATAAACTCTGCGTGTTTTATGGACAAGTGGGAGGATTACTAAATAATGGGAAAGTGCAGGGATATCTGTGCTTTACTCTGACAGATAAGAATAAATTCCACTTTAGTGACAGCGTTCAATATTCAGCAGCAGCCAGCACCGAATGTCTCTAAATCTGCATGAATGCTGTTGCATATAACGCTTTATTTCAAATCCAATTCTAAGCTCATGTCTGAATCTAAATAGAGCTGCAACAACCACATTACATTAAACCTCCATGGCAGAAGTGGATATCTACTTATTTGTTAAAACTTAAGTGTTTTCTTGTACATAACTGGTATGAAGCTTTTATTTTTTTTTCTTTTGTATATAAGCATACACTAACTGAGATGTGGATGAACGTTAGTTGACCACTGTGTTTGCTTTTTTTCTAAAACATCCTAAAAAATAATTCAGTGTGTTGTACCTTACCAGACTTCTGAGGCTACATATTTAACTGAACCAGAAAATTTTAAAAAATAATCAAGAAACAGTTTTTTATAGTTTCTTTTAATTTGTCCTTCAAGCTGGATTTGGGGGATTTCCATCACTCACAGAGGAGCCTACAGTCAGTCTGAGATGCAATATTCATAGACCCAGGTATGACCTTGGTGGTGGATCAGTGGTATGTAACTGGGGGGGTTAAAAGACAAAATCAGTTTCTATACCGCAAGAGTCGTCCTTATCTCTCAAGCCATTTGCCAATTCCAGTTCTTACAAACTAAGTAGTCATTGACTGGAAGTTTTTTTAGGTCTAGAAAGGACAAGGAAGCTGTTGGCACCTTTAAGACTAAGACTGGGAGTAGATGTTGATTATATTCTTCCCATACAAGCAGGAAAGAAAGCAACTCTGCCACTTCTATGAAATACCAAGTGGAGGTTGATTAAAAATCTCATCTGAGCTGAGGCGTGAAGGGCAAACTCAGGTATCAAAATTAAGTTGTAGCCTGAGGAGGTGGTGTTGGCCATTAAAACGGTGTATATACCCACAATATGCTACAACACAACAACAAGAACAAAGTGGGATTCAACGTCATTCCAGCACCAGGGGAGGAATCTGAACACCATCTTCTAACCTAAGAGTCCTTCCCTGCTTGCAGTGTTTCATCGGTTTTGTAACCGTCTCCGATGAATAAGCTCCACTATGTGAGACGACTTCCTGAGGTGTCTTCTTAACCTCTTTTTTAGATCTTACAGATAGATCTCCAGAGGGAAAATCCAGCCAGCCTGTATGACGCAGGTGCTCTGAACCGAGACCTCTTGCAGTCCACGTTGGCTGGCCAACCAGGAGAAGAATATTGTGAGGTAGGAGCAACTGTCTCTGAACTTTCTGTTGAGAAAGTCCTGCTAATTAAGCCTCTCCTTGCCACTGGAGGCTTGACCTATGAGAAAGGGCTAAGGGTATCCTCAGCCAACAGTGCTGGTAATGCCAGATCTACAAGCAGTGACCTTTGAGGAATAATGGCCAAACAGACTCCTGTGAACCCACATTCAGCTGGAATCGGCACTGTCCAACACCTTACAAGCATTGCCCCACTGATGATACGATGATCATGACACCATGTACAGTGTCTACAAGATTTCAGCAAGCCGATTCGACCCAATGGGATAAATTATCCGCTTAACCACCCAAGCTAAGATCTTCATCCAGAGTCAGTGGAACTGGAAAAGCGTGTGAGATTCAGCTCAAACATGAACATGCCGGAGAGCAGGAGACAGATTTGTGTCTTCAGGGAGACTGTAAGGCTCCGTTGCTTACCTGGTCACAAATAGCCCTGGTAGAAAGACTGTGGGTGCAGTCATCACAGATTTATCTGTGGTCCAGCTTCACATCATTCTTAAATTGGCTTTAGTCAGAGTAGTGCCATAATGAGTTGGTGGTCACACCTCATTTTCTCCTGCAGCCACCTGATAAGTGGCCAGCAGTGCCTATATCCCTCACCGCTGCGAGTAAAGAGGAATTCAAGCAACTGAAATTTTGTAGTCAGTTTCTCAGCTTCCAAGCTTCACTTCATCAGTGTCAGCAGATACCAAATACAATGTGAAGTCCTGAAGCTACTGCAAAGTCCGAATGTTGGCAAACACACTTTACTTCTACTGTATCACATCAGAAGCTTAACACTGTTTGATTTTGGTTTATTTTGAAGTCAAATTTGAAATTCAATTAATTTATCACCATTAATAATGTTGGTTTAAACAGTTTTAATATAAAGAATTACTTTTTACTAGAATTTATCTACTTTAGGTTGAATAATGTAGGTTTATAGTTTTGTTTTAGCTATTGCATTTTGTTTTGCGTGAAACTATGCATTAAAAGTGGACAAGTAGAATATCTACCATGGTGTGTGGTGACGATACTCTAGAAAAATCTCAGAAAACAATTCTATGTCTCGTCCCTGACCAGACATCTGCACCTAGTTTCAACAGTTTCAGAGGAAGTCCTTGAGACTTCCTTTCACTCTGAGTCAGAATGTCATTATACTTGTGTTTTATGCTCCTACAAAACTGCATCATTTTTTTTCTCCTTTGTTAATTCTGTCAGCTACAGTCAATATCCGCTTCCAAGTCGGCGTATGATAGAAAACCAGGTTTTTACATTCCACGCAGGTTTTGAGGTCAAATTCCAACATTCACTGTTTGAAAGAAATAATCAGATGGCTGTGACAGAGGCAATTTCACACAACTGGCCAAGAGACAGAAAGGCATAGTTTGTCAAAGGGTATCTCCTATAGTCTGTTACTTCTCTACAGCGGATGTGAGTGAGCCACAGGCATATTCAGAGGAGTCGAAGATGGAATGAGAGAGACGCAGCGGAAAAGTCTCAAGTGGCAAAATGTTGTCAGAAGACAAAGGATGGATGAGTGCAAGGTTCACAAAGAAGAGACAATTGAGACTGGCATTTCCTTTGTTAAGCTCAGACATGGAGTGATTGTTTTGCTGGAATAATGGCACACGTTATCATCCACAAAAGATTTGCCTCCACACGACTCTGAGACTCAGAATATAGATTTTTAAACTTCTTGGTTGGCATAAATCCTACATTGGATTGGCAGCGTAACATTATATTCAATTACAATGTCACAATTATTTCTGACAGAAATTAAATAAAGACACTGACTGTGAGGCTACTATAAATTCATATACACCTAGAGATGAGATCATAAAAAAAAAAGGACAGGTAATCCTAAAGTCCTAAAAGTTTAAATATGTGGGCCTATTTTGAGTGCGTGAATGCGTGTGCGCATGCCTTTGTAAAGGTTTTGGGGAGGGAGGGTCATAGTGTGTGTTCTGCCAGAAAAAGATAATCGGATTGTGATCCGTGGCTAATTGGAAATGCATTTAGAGTCGTTTTTGCCTCTTTGTTCACGTCGCCTGAGAGCTCTAATCTGCGCTCTGGCTCATTGTCTTTTTTACCTCTGTTTAAAGAAGTACAGGCGCACAGGGATCAGTGGCAGCCGTTTTAAAATTCATATAGCTGTAAAACCTGATGTTATATGACTGTGGGATCTCCTCTGCTGCTGCAGAGGCTGATTTCAAATCCCCGTGGCTTCCGCGGAGCGCAAAATCATGCTGCAATCATGCCGAGGAAAGCAGAGGAAATAAGTCCTTCGCGGTCCTAAGCAACAGTTAAGACAGCCTACAGTAACCAACACGATTCTTTGCAGCAGGCCCATAAGATATGTGATTTCAGTCTGCGCAGGGTTTTTTATCCTTACGAGTTCTATCCGCTCTTTGTGAACTCGAAAGGGAGATTAAGGGGATGGAGAGACAAGCAGACCAGACAGAATCTGAAAAATACCAGCAAATGTAATCTGCGTCCAGTGAGACAATACTTACAGGCATATGTCATGGAGAAGCTATTCCCCATCTTGACCATATCCACCTGCGGCACCAGTTTGGGGATGTCCTGGTGGTGAGAGAGGGCGAAACGAAAAACCTCATATTCGTGCGATTCGGTTGGGAACAATCCTCCTGTTGAGCGGCAAAGAAGCCGGAGTTAATGTGGGACACAGTGAACAAATCAGGGGGAAAAAAGACACAAAGAGAAAAACAGTCGTGAGCTAAAACTTGAAATAAAGCTTTTAATTCTGAGACCAAAGCTCTTACGCGTGTGCGCCAATCTCACCTATATTGATGTTACTTGGAAAACTTGAGCTTGAACCCAAGCACATCCCCAGTAAACTGGTGTAGAGGATGGTGAAGCTTCGCTGCATATTTCCTTTTGCATTGGCGAAGGGAAAAAGAGCCGAAATCCAAGCATAGGTTTGTCCGTGTGTGAAGTTAAATTCCCCGCTTCTCCTCCGCTCCCGTCGCCTCCTGTTAGAGCAGCATATACAGCAACATCGGTACAACAGTGAGACAATTACTATCGCAATGGCGAGAGCAGACACCTTTCTCTCTCCTCTTTTCCCTCTCACTGCTGATGCTCTCGTGTCCTTGGCTGCTGTTGTATGAGACGGAGAATGACTTCAGCATTAGCCGCACTGCAAAAAATATGCCCGTCTTGAAAAGCAGTTGAGTCCATGTCAATTTAATGGTAATTTTTTTTTTCTCTCTAAAAAAAAAACAGCTGATGTTTATGCGAAATTCGAAGATATATTTTCACTTATCTCTTGTTTTGAGGAATATTTTGGCTCTTTGAGGAAATGTTTGCAAATATGCGTCGCTGCAACCAGGTAAAATAGAACAGATCGCTCACAGAGGGAATGACAAATCGACAGGTGACAAACATTCTTACAAAAAGCAGGTTTGCAAAATAAAACAAGTGACATTATCTCACCTTTCTGACGTATGACCCCCTTGTTATGACAGAATGAACACTTTCACACTTAATGCTTGACTACATGATTTGCAGAGTGAACATTTTTTGCAGTGTGCACTCTCAGAGCTCACCCACAGGTCCCCGAGGAGACGCACGGGATTTCACGGATGTCCATTCACTTTCCTGCACTGCAAGAAGTATCCATGTAACTACCCACATCATAGTAATCACGTGCTTTTTATTTTGTTGTCTAGTAAACATTTTCTGCATTTTTCATGAACACTTTAAGAGAAAAGGATTCAAACTTTTTTCCCCCTAAATATTCAGCATTTTGAATTTCACTCCTTAAGAGACAGGTGATTTCAAAATAGGGTTTCTGCTATGTTCAAATAAGGTAAGAATAGATTGATATTTCAATCCAAGCCCTTTTTAAAAAACCCTAAACAAGCTCTATGTAAGATGTTAAAGAAAAGCCTTCTGTGGTATTTTTAATATTCATGTTTATTTGGTGTCGTTAATCTTCCGTCTAAATAAAAAATGGAGCTAAAACAAGTAGAAAAGCCATAATTGGAGCAGTGGTGCAAAGTTACTGGATATTCATTTCCACATTTCAACACATGAGCTTTAACCATTCAAGCTATTTTTTTCTGATGTTAAGATCAAGAATGAACCTCATTTTTGAGCCAACATGGACAATAAACCCTCAAATGTTGAAAACAGTGAGATGTGACCACGTATAATCCAATGATCACTGGCTGAACTCCGTCTGCTGATTAACATCTTGCAATATGACAGAAAGCTACAGACCAGCCACTGAAAGAACCCTGTGGTGAAGCAGTTTACTCTTAAAGGGACATTTCACTCTTTTTACAACCACCATAGGTCCTGCTGCATGCTTGGGGGGGGGATACTTAATCAGGGGCAATTAGCAAGATCACTGCCAGATGCTACTAAATGCTATACCCTGAAACCTTTTATTTTGTATGTTTAGCAATAATGTTTACGGCAGGAATGGCTATTTCCATTAAAATGGAATAAGAGCTAAGATGTCATCAAGAGGACTCGTGTTTTATCTGATTGACAGGTTACACAAATAAGATAAAGGAAATCCCTGGCAAAGCTGATAAAGTCTGTCCGTCTAAGCAGAATTTGCTTGTTTTAAATCTGCTCTTTGTTCCAAGTCCTGCTGTTTCAAAATGGCTCAGAGAACAATTAAAGTTCTTCATTTAAAAATGAGTCATTCTTTTTTTTGCTTGATCAGTCATACATGACAAGAAAATAGTAACAAAACATGAACAAAAATATCTACAACAGACGATTACTGCACTTTGTTTTCCACCCAGAAAATGTGCTCATAATGTTACCAGTGACTCGACGCTCATGGCCGTTAAAAAGGCTAGCAAGGTTTTCAGAGATTTAGACATTTTAGAATGGAGAAGGTACTGGAAAATAGAACTTATTATTGTCAGGATTTGTCCTTTAAAGCTATGTTGAAAATATTTTTGAAATTCTGAATGTCAAAGAGGACTTTTGCTTTGCATGCTCCCTCTCCCTCTCAAACAGTGCACAACTGGCAAGCGGCTGATAAGTAAGGTTATGATTTAAACCATGTATTTACAGACAGCTGCAGCCAATTATTTCCTGAAGAAAAGGTACATGCCCCCCCTTTTGTGCTCACTGCAAAATTAACCACCACTTGCGATATTCACATGGGTTCGATTGCAAACCACAATATGGTGCGATGCCCTGGTGCTTGCTTGGAAAATGAAGTGGTAAATCCTGCCTTTAACACAATTAGGATTAGGGATGAGCTCACTTATCAGACCAAGTCAGGGTATTTTTATTTATTTATTATCTTTTTTTTTTTTGTTAAAATCACTTTTCCCATTCATTATTTCCACAAGACAAAGGCAGGCATTAACTCACTTCTCCCATAAAATGAAATTTAGAGGATTAGGAGCTTATGCTGAATTAGATTTCTGTTGTTTCAAAAAGACAGAATCATTTTTGATAAAAAAAAACTATCAGTCTGGATGCAGGACTGTACACACTTGAGTCAGAGAATCCAGGAAGTAACCGGTCATCTGAATTACGATTGATAGATGCCTCATAAAAACAGGCAGAATGGTCAGTTGTCCTTATCTTTGTTTTAAACAATGATCATTAGGCATTACATCTTTGAATATTTTATTCTCTGCATGCCAGTACACATTTGATACAATGCATATTTTTTCACCTTGTTTCAAAGTGTTTATTTCAGTGTTTGCGTGTGCTTTGTGTGTGTTTGTGTTTGCTTGCGGTGCCCCATGTGTAATGAGTGCCATGCAATCTTTCTTCAAATTCATTAATGCAAATAGATCTTAGAATAGCATAAGTAACGACGGCTAAATATTCTGTGGTGCTGACTGAGTGGAAGAATTACAATCACAGAGCATCTAGGTTAAACTTATCATCGTCTTTAGACAGACACTATGTAAGAAAGAAGGAAACACACTGTCTTTTTGTTCCTAAAGATGTCTTCCTCGTAGATCATAATGTGAGTGTCTGTCTGGGGTTTTTTAATAGAAGTCAATATGAAGAGCATAATGAGGCTAATCCGTCAAAATCTGCTGGTTCCACTCCAGTTTGAGTGAGGGGAAAAAAAGAAAAACTCCCCAGCGTGTTATTCCTATAATTGAGCCACCGCACTTATGCTGTCAAGTACTTGTGTACTTGTGTGTGTACGTCACACTGCTTGAGGCAAAACTATAAAAAGTATGTTGCTGCAGAGGTGACATGAGAACATAATATGTCAAACAGGCCAGAGAGTAGATATGGAAAAAAAAAATGTAAACCTGCCATATATAATTTTCCAGGGAGAGGACAGGGATGGTGTTGCATACTTGCAAAATTTCAAATTTATCTTTATTTTTGAATGCAAAACTCTAGTCTCATAATGCTTAAAACAGAGAATAATAACCAAATCCTGTAGTTTCGTGATGCCATTAATCTCTAGGCCAAATGTTATTGTTAATGGGTCTCTATATTTTTTCAGTGTATGTTGTCATCGCTTTCATCAACCTTAAAAAACAGATTTTTTTATGACAACCAAGTTCAGATAAACAAACTATGCTGAACTTGTCCAGCACCAAACAGCACAAGACACAGCTAGCAAGTAGCCAGCTGGTGAACATTTAGCTTAGCCGGCTAGACAGTCTGCAAAGGTAAACATTCTTTGAATAGCTAAAGACCATTTAGCTGGGCTAGCATAGGAGCCAGATATAAAGAAATCAGAGATTAAAAGTCAATTTATATCGGACCTTAACTGGTCAGTTGCCAACGAGACTCCAGCTAAATGTTACCTGTCTGCTGGATGCAGAAGTTGGCAACTCTGCTAGCATATTAACCATGACTACTTCATAAGCTAGGGTTATGGTAGTGACTTTAGCCTTTATTTGTCACATTGTCATGTTGTTTATATACCCTTTTTTGCCCCCTAAAGGCCAATTTTAAATATAAGCTTTAATAATAATTTAACAATAAATTAATGTATTTCTTCCATTGACCCATATCTGTAAATATTATAGTAAAACTTAAACAGAATAAACATTACAATTTTAAATGTTAGTTTTAGCCTTATATACTTTTATGCTGTAAAAAGGCATGTTTCTTTTGGTAAACTCAATTAACCAAGGCTGAGTTATTCTAGAGAGCTGGTTTGAAAGCCTCAAAGATAGTTATTGGAAATTTCACCACTTCTATGAGATTTTCCAGTCCATTTTCCTTTGAGAACACTAATCTGTATCAAAAAGGCAGAATAGACCACTTGTGCTTGCCATTGTTTTCTGTCCTCGTCTTGCAAAAGAAAAGAAGCATGGCAAAACACAATTTATGAAGCGATAGTGTGAGAATTGTCCTCCCATCTCTTTCTCAGTGGTGCAGTAGTGATCCATCTTCACGTCACACATAGACATTAGGAACAGGTTCTGATGATTTTGGCCTGTACGGGCTTGCTCTCTTTATGTGCACACTTGATTAAAGCACTTGTTGACTGACTGACAGACAGTGTGGAAGTCCAGCCTTGGACAAATGCCTGGCATTAGCACAGAATCGATAGAAAGCAGACCGCCTGGACTCAGTGCATGCTTGATTTCTGCTCTGTACCTTAATTGGGATGAGCTATTGACATGTGGCTTAATTAGGCGCCCCTATAATTGATTTAGGAGGTCTGCTCTGAGGGGCAGTGTGCCTTTCAGAAGTCGGAGGAGATCGAGACTTTGAAATACTGACAATCTTAAATTTGTGTGAGATTCCGCATGCCATGTGTTTTAGAAGGGAAGATTGTATTGTTAGTCCTGAATTTCCTTTTTTATGAGTGGTTTGGCAACATTATGTTTGATCAAAGTGCAAAAACAAGCCTCCCAATTTGCATAATTTCAATGTAATTAATCATTTCACATTTGATGACTTCCCTTACAGACATGTGTTTTTTAACATTTTGCTTATCAAATGTCACATTTCCTCATGCAGCATTTGTTTATTTGTACATTTATTTAAGCATTGTAGATCTCTGGCTGTTTCTAAAAGACCAAAAGAAAAAAAAAAAAAAAATTGTCCATCCATTTCTCAGTGTTATCTGACTACCCAGCCTGCCCTTGGCTCTCATCCTCAGCAGACATAAATCTTTCATAACAGTAATAAATACATCCTTTCATCTTTTAAGTCTCCAAGTTTCTAAAACATCTGGGCACTATTTAAAAGAATGTAGAGGAAGTAAGAGTAAATAGTGCCTCTGTTGGGGGCTATTTTCAGACAGCATGAGTGATGGACTCAAAATTGATCAGTCGTGAAGTCTTCAAACCACCAGGACTTAAAGTTTCTCAATACAGAACAAAAAGTTGTGTGGTGTGAGAGAAACAGCATGCTGGCAACTTTG
>JAQNCA010000032.1:7402334-7423422 GCA_029783725.1 Acanthurus tractus
CACATAGGTGTGTGGGCAATCAGAATCCAGTGATGCAGCGGCGAACTCTGTCGCTAACAATGAAAACAATTAAAGAGAGAGGTCATTGTTGAATGCAAATACATGAAATTACAACTCCTATTAACATGAAGCCCTGAACAGCATCAAAAATGGGGTTTGAGTTCCTGAAAATCGACAGATACCAGAGTCCTTTTTATTATTTCATCGGAATGAAACAGGGACGTAAATAAGACCCCCCAAAAATTCCTGTTAAAGTTGCAAGTAATCATGATAGTAATGTCATGTCTTCATAATAATAAGCCAACAGCAAGATGTAGCTTGGTAGCAGGGCCAGCATGAAATGCTATGTTATAAGCCAGTTATGCTGTTGCTGTACCACCCGAGTGCAGAGCAGCTTCTCTCCTCAAGCTGTGAGACACCTCAATTCATCCTCAGTACTCCTCTGCAAAAAATATATACTTTTTTTTCAGAATTTTAAATCCATGGCTGACAATAACTGCAGAGAAATAGCCAGTGTTTCTTGCTGAAGTTCTGGTTTGCTCATTTGGGTCATAAACAGGCATTCGTCTTGAAAATCAGTCACTATTCACAAAGATTCCAACAGTTTAGACTACAGTGAAGCCAGTAGAGCTCAACAATGAGCCGATGTGTCTAGAATATTGACTAATGTACTGTGAAATGTCGAGGGGGCCAGCATTTCGAATTATTTGGTGCAAACAACTGACCAAATGTAGCCCAGTCCTCATAAAGTTGCGAGAAAAAGGAGCTGTGAAGGTTTGTGAAGGTCACAGCACATTCTGGCTGCTGAGAAATCAATTTCCTTTTGAGCTAAAATGTCCCTTGTGTTTTATTGACCCATATCTTTTAAGTCGCCAACACCATTCTCTGGTCAACCAAAGCGTCTTTAGTGCCAAAAATGGAGAGCAACAACATGCCGTTGAAGGAGACGGAGCAGTGTGGGGCTCATACATCCATACCTCCTTTCCATGTATGAGATGGAATTGGATTACCTTTTGCTATAATGATAATGTATGTGTACCCTCTGTATGCCCATATGTATAGATTGAGCTGCATGTTTGAGTGTATATCCAGATATTTTCTCGTGCTTGTGGATACCCATGTGCGTGTGTGTTTCTGTGTGTGTCTGCGTGTGTACGAGTGTGTGTGTGAGAGGGAGAGAGAAAGAAACAGCATGTGTGTCTCAGAGTGCTGAATTTGTGCTTTGCTTTGAAGGACAGGGAAGGAGGGATGGGAAGCCAATCTGTTCCTCTGCAGATTAACTCTCTCATTCCAGACCCCTCTTTTCTCCAAAACACCCGCTATCTCCAGCGTCTGTCTCCCACCCGCCCCCTCCTCCCACCACACTCCCTCCACTTCCTCTCTTATTGCCTTCGTATACTGTCTCCCTCTCTTTGCCTCTCTGTCAATCAGGCTACATGCATGGGCTCCTGTGTATTTGTGTGGGAGAGCGATGAATCTGTAGCTGAGGAGGCGGCGTAGCGATCCACCCCCGTTTTGAGTGAGTAGCCTCGGCTACAAAACGCTTCTCTTTACAGACAGGGGCAGCGCGAGGGACACGGTGAGGGTCGGACGGAAGCTGAGGCCACAGGCTGAGAGAAGACGGAGACATCCGCTGTGTTCGGTGGCTGCAGAAAAAAGGTGTCCACTTCTCACTATATTCACTGATTGGAAGTGAATAGGAGAGAAGAACATTGTTTCCTGTCCAATTAGCAGAGCACCCAGCCGCTTCCTGTCTATTCTGTGAGTGTGTAGCAAGAGGCTATAGAGAGAGTGTTTACACTGAGAGAGAGACGGAGGGAGAATGAGGGCATGTGAAAGAATGAACAACACACCTTCATGACCCCTGGGAACTCGTTGAATCCTCCCCCCAGCCAGGCAGGAACAAGGCGAGAGGAAGGGAAAGGAATGAATAAATACTGAAAAATCGAGAAGTGTGGAACATGAATAGAGCAACCTTGGGTGTTGGTGGTGGCAAGGAAGAAAAAAAATTCTTGTGTATGTCTCTGCTAACTTTCCCACACATTTTGCTGTTCTAAGTTATAAGTCATTCATGGTTTAATTGTATTATGTGCTCAAGAAGGAAAGATACAGACAGACAGAGGGGGGGAAGACATGTCGGGGGTAGAGGTGCTGTACATTGTGTAATATGCAGTGGGTGATGTGGGGTTGGATGAGCTGAGTCGAGGGGAGGTGTAGAGAAACAGCGAGGGTGCTAGCACTCTGCGTGCTTTCATTAGCACTCTAAATGCTAATGAATAAGTTCATAGCTTTGAAGATGCAGCTATGTTAAATATGCATGGGTTATCCAGCACAGTGCATAGAGTGGGAAAAGGGGTGAAAGAGAAAGGGAGAGGAGAGATAAAAATGGAAGGTTGGGAGGAGAGATGAAGGGAAGAAAAAGGAGAGAGGAGATCAGGAAGTCCTATTTCCACACCCTTCTCTCTCTCTTTCCATGTCTTTTTTCCACTCTCAACTAGTTTCCTTCCTTCTCTTTGCCTGTCGTCTCCTTTCTCTTCTTCTCCTTTCCTCTATAGGATATAATTATTCTGTCTATTCTGTCAATTGTCATATGAAAACCCCAAAACATCCTCATGGAAGTACTTTAAGGAAACTGATGAAATTAGAATTGTCATCTTAATTGCTGCAAAAAAAGAGTTAGCGTGACTTTCCATTGTGCTCCCGTCCGCTGGCCTCCCTGCAGCGACAGATGCAGAGTCAGTCATTAGTGTTAAGTCAAAAGACATTAAGCCAAGCTGCTTGTGGTGCAGTAATGACCCAGCAGTTTGAAGCGATGATAACAGCAACAAGGGACAAATCTCAGTTGAGAACGGCTTCATTTTCTTCCTCCCTGCAGGAAAGAAAAGTGTTGTGCTCGGTTTGGGGAACCACTTGACAAACACTACATCACACGCTCTTGCATACAAACATGCTTAAAAGGTCGGAGTAAAAAAAAAAAAAGATACTTATCATTTACATTTGCTGCACGTTTGAGGCCCCTCATATTGCGTTTTGCTCTGATGTTTGAACTCTGCAACACTAATTGAATAAATGCATGTATAATGCCAGTTAATTGACAATTACAGTGCGCTGGTCATCAACAGGTTAATGGTTTTCCATTAATATCTCAGCAAAAGTGATGGGGGGGCGGGGGGTGGGGGGTTGGTATTCAGCTTCGTCAATTTTGATTTCCAATTAATATGTATGAGCAGACCTGCATGAGAGAGATGATATAAGGACACATTATTTGAGCAGAGACGGGGTGACAAAGCTATCTGATGACTTGGCTTAATGAGGAAGTGACCACACGAAAAATGTCCTATGCACAGTCGAGCAAGGACACAGGCGAGCTTATTTGAAAAGTATCTTTCAACAACAAGGGACACGCAAGACAATATAAAAATACACTTTTTCTAGTCTTAGGGAGCCTTTTAGGTCTGGCAGGAGCTTTCTGAATCCACTGCAGCTTTCTGATTGATTTTTGACAAAGATCTGTAAAAATAATGTTACAGTAATGGAGCCTACTGGCTACACACACACGGGCAAGTTTTTCTGAATTCTAAAAGGTCTTTCAATGCTTGATTTATATTCTTAGGGTGAAACTGGGAGTTATTTCGTATTTGTCTTTATTTTTCTATTAAAAATCAGGTCTGAGTTCAACACAGATGTCTTGCTTGGTGTGTGGTCCTGAGCACTCACTTTCTTTTATTATCGCTTTTGTAAGTGGTGGTTGTATGAAAGTCGCTTGGTGATATACTAATAGAAATGTGTGTTGCTATTATAGTTTTGGTGAGATATTTAGTTGTGCTCTAAAATCCTAGCTTAGAAAACATGAAGATAATAAACCAAAAAGGCCCCGAGATCTGAGCTGTGGGGAACTCCGCTGTGTCGCTCTACTATATAATTACTGGTCCACACAAAGTAGTCGCTGTAGTCGAAAAAGGATCCAAACTATCTCATCCCCGTGTGAGAACGAACCACTCAGTTTTCTGGTCTATCTATTTCTTTGTTGTCTTGAAGGAATAACAGGAGGAGCAGGGGAAGAAAGGGTGGAAGAGAAGGAGAGATTAAGTCCAAAAACATGAATGCTCATACGGTTTCAAGACATATGGTATACAAAGCTGGATTGATGACTGCTAAAATAGACTGATGGCAAGCGTGAGAGCCAAAGAATCCAGAGAAGTTGGATAAAAGGTTTAAAAGTTGAGCAGAATTTGCATACGTAGGCAGCAGGAGCAAAAATAAGACCATAGATTTCAGCATAAATCCCACGGAATGTGTCATTGGTGGGGGAATACTTTGATGTCAAAAATGCAGCGCTTTTTGTAACGTATTCTATGTAAATGATAACAACATTGGAGCATTTACTTTTTTACCCATGGGTTGATATGGTTGTTAATGACCAGCTATTTGTCTACTTACAGTTGACAGCATTAAAGCACAGTACTGCTCCATCTGTACTGCTGTTCTCTGTGTTATGAATTATGCTCTTTAAATGGGTTCCCTCCTTTAGAAGAGCTCTGGGCAGGGTCTGTAGAGAGGCATCTAATGGCAGCTAAATGAATTCATGCCCAGATAAGGCGTAGGCTGCAAACACAGCAAAGCAACAACAGCTGTCAGAGATAGAGAGGGAGGCAGAGAGAAAGAGAGAGCGAGAGAGAGAGAGAATAAGAGGGAGAGAGAGCAAAAAGGGACCAGAGCTGGAGAGAAGTACAAAGATGTAAAAACAAATGGAGTGTGTGAGCGGAAAATGAGAAAAAATCTGTGCTGTGCTATCTAGCCTCTCAACAAGTGAGGAGGTGTGTGGGAGAGAGCAGAACAGGGAGTGACATTAGTTGTGAGGAAATCTATTGATTGCCACTGAAAGTATTATTCTCTAAGTCAAGAGACTAAAGCAAAAAGTGGAGGGGGACGTGATGGATGGCATTTAATGTTTTTCATATTTCTTTTCTTGGGTTTGCACTGGTTGATGCTCACATGTGGATACTAATATTAAGTTTTACAGTAAGATAGCGTACATTTTTGCACATGCTATCCGTCTATCAGTGGCCTTTAACACTGGTGCTGGAGCCGTTGTCATTGTCCGTTATATCTAATAGAAAGAAAGAGGCGTGCGAGGCAAAAATAAAAAAGAAATCCATTCATTTCTTCCTAGAGAGATGTGTACTTTGCTAAACTGCTGCTGACATGCAGTCATGCTTTAGCCCAGAGCAAGCAGAGATATGCCGGAGAGCAGAAAAAGGGAGGCAGAACATATACCAACAAATGAGTAGGGGGGCGGCAGCTCAGTGATGGAGGGAATGGGAGGGGAGCATTTATGTTTGATGGATGAGAGGTGGAGAGGGTTGCAGACTGTCAGATGTTCCCTTTATCTCTCTTATGCGTTTTTGATACGCAGAGTGCCAGGGAAGGTCGGATGGGGGAGAGGGTGGGAGGAACGAGGAGGGGAGATGGAAGGCGGTGATGGAATAAGGGGAGGGGGGTACTATGGAGGAAAAGGAGGGAGAAGATGCTATCACATGTGTTACCTGGCAGAATGTTGCCGGCACCTTTGCTCATCTTTAATGAGACCAGGAGGAGCATTATGCAGATGAGTCTTAATGGAGCGTGGACCAGCCTCAAAGCATTGTAGCCCATCTCCCCCTCTGTCCTCTTCATCTCCCCTCATTTACCCGCCCTCTTCCTCCGTCCTTGTCATTGTCCAATTTGTCTGTGTCCTTATTTCCCCCCCCTTTTCTTTTTAATTTTCTCCTTAATGCCTTAATACCTTCCCTTACTTCCTAATCTCATCTAAACTTCTCCTTGTGTTTGCTTTACCGGCCCAGCCTCATCATTCCTATTCTCCTTTTCAGAGACCGAGACTGTGCCATCGATCTGTACTTCAGACATGGTGGCTGATCAGAAGATGAATAGGGCCTTCATGATGTAAAGATGAGATTCATTGCAAAAAGGGTGCTTTAAACTAGCATCTGGTGAGGAGAGGGAGGGAGAGTCAGGGGAAACACAAGCAATGAAGAGAGGGAAATGAAAGAAAGGGAGTCGTGGAGAGATTTCAGCGCATCTCAGATGGAATTTCAAGGACCATTCCTGAATGATGGCTCATCAAGCTTCATTCTGTGCGTCATATCTAATTGCTTTTTAGACCTGTTCCTATGGAAACTGCAGTTCTCTTCTGAGCTGCTGAGGGGGGATGTTTCTCACCTTTTCTCTTGGGAGCTGGTGCCACTGCTACATGTATGGTTTGGATGAACACTCACCATGATAGAGGGATAAGCTTAGTGGGCCTTCAAGGACAAGCATCATAAACCAGGAGAGGAAATGTGATAGCATGATAAAGGCTTCACATTTCATATACAACATATACATATTAAATGCATAACTTATTGTCACATAAGACAATAGCATTCAATAGCCAACGTGTGCACAAACATATTGCACGTGACAAAAAGATCACCTCTTTACAGATGTACTGACATGCAGTGACAGACCTCTGGTTGTGTGTGTGTGTGTGTGTATCCAGAAATCTTTCATTTGTTTTATCTTGAAGCTACAAAACGGTTGCTGCAATAAAACTGTTTGCCTTATTGCATGTTGTGTGATAATATTTGAAAGGTGCTATTACAGTGGGTTTATTATAGCAGATGTTGTAGATCCTTGTGCAATTGCCTTTTTGCAGGCCCACTCTATTATGTGTTTCTTTCATTCTCCTATCACAAGCATTTCTTGTTATGCAGCTACCCCCTGAAGTGATGGATGAATGTTGCTGGTAATTGTTGGAAGGACTGATAAAAAAAACATGCTTCTTTTTTAAGGGAGGCAAAACTGTATGAACCATTTGTTCTCCACTTGTGTTTTGCTTCACATGATGCCTCGAGATTTTTGTTTCTTGGTTTGCTGCAAAGGTGTCAGTTATTTCTCATATTTGCGTAAGCCATGTACAGTACGCTCTACTCCCTTGTTCATCTGCAGAAGTGACAAATTCATAGTGAGTAATGCCGCTTTAATTGCAATATTCTCCCCAAAGCCCTGAAGCAATGTTTTGTTTTTTTTCCCTTCAAATTAATAAGCCTAGTGGGGTGTAAAATGTCAGGGTACTAGGCAAATTGCAAAAAATTCACAGCATTAGAGATTGGCTTTATTTTATGTACAGTAGCATAATATTGTAGTAATGGTAATGTAATTGTCATAGCTTTTTGTTTGTTTGTCTCACTCTGCAAAATGTTTTCTCGCAAGGTCTTCCTGTAGGTTTCAGACTCAACAGAGGTGAAGAGGATCCTTGGTGGTTTTTGAGTAAACAGTGATTGTATCTGTATCTGTATCCTGCCTCTGCAGCTCTCCTGGCTCAAGATTCCCACCCTATGAATTATGCATGCCTGTCTTAATCATTTGTTGGTTAACAGAGAGTAATGAGGCTGATACTTGACTGAATTATTAATTTCTTAATAGGAAACACATTACTGTTTTTAGCTATTCGTGCTCACTATTTGTACACTGAGTTGTGTTGTGTCCACTGAGAGCCGGTCCAGCCGGGACTTGACAGTGAGTGCACTTCCTGAAGACAGATCAGTGTCCAGTCCTTGTGCAGATGAGCAACCAGATCCCAAAAGGTCTATGTTGTGGCAATAGGCACTTCCCCTCTACCCCACTGAGCCAGGGCTGACAAATCTGTTCCAGCTAGCTCTACCTCCAAAAGTCGCTAAAGTGATGTCATGTGTCCATTTACATATTGACGACATAATGACAAACTAATTTGCAAGGTTTAGAGTGTCAATTGGAACTGGGGAGAGTTCATGTTGAGCCTTTTCGAAAAGGCAGATTGAAAAATCACAAATTCCTAAGAGGGACACTGTTGATATGAAGTGAAAATGCTAAGAAATCATATTGACTGCGTCAGCATTGTCACAGAAGCTCAAAAGAACTGAACACATCCAGTGACTGCGTGCACTTGGCAAATGACAAGAGAGATACCTGTGGACTGAAGTACTCTCAGCAGAATGCATGGGCCTGAATTACTCTATCATACATCTGATCGTGTTTCTCCTCTTTCCTGATGGTCTTATGAAGTCGCTTAATCTGTCGTTAGTTACTTTTTGAAAATAAAATCACCTTGCGTGTCTGAAAAGTTGTGAGAAAGTCAACAAGTTGGCAACACTGAATAGAGCTCATTTCCTCTGTTGACAACGTTATGTCCTTGGCTTTATGGGCAGCGAGACAGAAGAAGAAGGTAATTTCTCATTCTTGCGACCCTTTATTGGCCACTCTGGTCTGAAAGAGTCATTGGTGGCTGTCCGAGAGCGCTTCATTTATTTCCATTCCCCCTTGTGCTGATCTAAGCCACCGGGACTGATGCTGAAGGAGGAGACATGAGAGCTTTCTCGCCTCAGCCACAGAAAAAGGTTGATTTACTGTTATGTGCTGTTTTTGGATATTCTCAAAGTTTTCTGGAGTGCCAAATATGTCTTCTCGAGAAAAGGCTGATTTTGTTTCTCCAGAGGATAAGATGCTGAATAAGTAATGTCAGTTAAAATAGGAAAACAGCAACAACAGTCACTATTTTGTTAATTTAATGGTCCCTAAGAAAACAGTCGATGGGAGGCAGTCTTGGATTTGGGCCACAGAATGTTTGCCTTTCATCAGGATTCAAAGCCTGGCTAACTGATTAATGACTTCATAGATACACTTGAAACTCATTTATACCATTAAACAGTGTTTCCCAGGCACAGCAAGTTTTATCCTCTTTAACTTAAAGCAATTTACTGTTTGTCTTTTCCCTCGTGCACAATGCTGAAGCCTCTGTATGCCATTTCATTTCTTGGATCAAGACAAGGAAAGTTTTTTTTATTTTAAATATGTTATACAAGTGGCACCAACCCATTTTAAGTGAGCAGGTATGTCCACGATTTGAAAAAAACTGGTTGGGCTTCAGGAGTGGTGCTCAGAGAAATGTTCATGTAAGACTCTCTGTTGGTATGGAGTTCTTGTTCTTGCTCTTTCTACGCAGGGGAGGTCAGCTGTGTACACTGTTTATTCTTGTAATGATCAATGTCTGTGGTGTGATTGTTTTCGCAAGAATGATATTGCCCTCTAAATATGGTTCGCTTGGGAAAATTAAAATGTGTTCATTCACTTTTTTATGTAATATCAACCAGCATACAGGGATCCATTATGTGTTGAGGGAAAGAGAAACTAGAGAGCATCCATTCACACAATGATATTTTGTCCTTTCAGTTCTACCTTATTTTACCTCAATATATTTTTTTCTCTTTCTTTTTTCTTTTCTTCCTTTCTCTGTGCGTCAACCACTGGCAATCAGCTGTTAAGATAAACTTATGTATAAATTCCCCCTAGCTCCTCAACACGGCTGGTTGCCTTATCAAGGTCAAGAGAGTGCTTTGCAACACTTAAAGCATTTTATCAGCCTATTATCCGAGTGCAGAGGAAGACGAGGAAACAAGCCTGTGGGCTGGAATTCACTGGTGAAGCTTATTAAGCCCTCTACTGTTTTTGATGACAGGCCATGAGTAAGTTTAATGTTCCTTGTGCTGAAGCTCCACACAAACCTGAGGATCATTAGAGTCTAATCTCCAGCCCCTAATCCTCCCATTCTAAAGCGAACTGGCCTCGCTAGCTAACCTTGTAGCTATGCCCGCTCCCAAGAAAATCCTCAACCTTGACTTGGCTTTGTCTGTTTTAACAAGAGCCTATCCCAAGGCTTAGCCTCGGCCTGGACTTAAAACATCAAAAGCAACATTCTTCCATTCTCAATCTTGAAGCAAAAAAAAAAAAAAAAAATCAGTTTAAATTCATTCAAACATACAATGCCTGTGTGAAACTCTGAGAATTTTGCCTACCAAGTGTATTTACCCCCGACCCAGTCCGTGTGGTTGAGCTGAGCATTAAACAGTTAATGGTGTCTGAAGTCATGACAGTAATTGCTGGTTTTACAGAGCCAATCAACCGGATGGTTAATGTAATGGAAATTAAAAACAAAACTGTTTCTTTGATGTCTGTCTTCTAAGCCTGACAACAGGGTGTGAAGGTTAAAACCCAATGAGCGCAGTCTTTTAACAAGAGGCTCTTTAAATATCAAGTGCAACTAGTAAATATAACACCAATCAGGACACAAGGGATAAATGCCTCATTACATTTTGAAAAGCAGCACAGCCTTTGAAGAAAGAGAAGCCCAAGGGTATTTGCTTAGTTAGAGGTCAAAGTCTGAGGCTGGGTTGATTAAGTAAAAAAAGAAGATGCTTTCACTGTGTCACCGTGGGATAATTGATGTTACTTGTATGTTATAGGCATTAATCAAATCATCATCATTATCATCATCTCTGCAGTTGTCGCCGCAATTTATACTCCCATTATCACATGCAAAATGACTTGTATTTAATGAATCTACTGTGTTTTCCTATCTTGGCATTGGCAGTCAAATTCCTCACTATAAATCAGTGGTTCTGAGATTTGGGAGCATCTCAGCCACTTAAATTTTATGGGGCACAGCTGCATCATGTTTCAACAGTGAAGCAGGTACTGGAGTTAATTAGGGCCACTCAAGACAATGGTTTTGATTCCAATGGACGTGCCGCAAGCTTGTGCTTTTACTGTTTCCCATTTTTTGAGGCAAGTGCTCAATGCTTCATCATATGCATTGCCCACACTGTGCAATAATTCAGCTTGACTTGAAATCAAATTCCACAAGTCCACTTACCCCAGGTACAATATTTTGTCGCGTTAATGTGAGGCAATAGTGCTGAAAGTGCATACATCAATTAATGTGGCGAGGACAGATTCCAAGAGATGCTGGTAAGTTCACAGGTTCAGCCAAACAGCGCTTATCTCCAGCTGGCAGCTGGACGATGCAGAAATAGCTCAATTTAATACCCATGGCTGTTGCGTGATAATGGCCGCACTGCTGTCACGATGGGAGACTTCTCACCTCTTTAACCCTGCAGCTCCACTTCTCTTCTGCAAGCTGTCGCCGCATAGCTGGAGGAGGTAAAATTCATATTGTCAGTCCTCACCCACCATTCATCAATCGCATCTAACACAACAATTGCAATAGTTTCCTCTCTATTCTTCACCTGGTTCGCCTCAAGACAATCAGGCAGAATTGCTTCCATCCGAAATCTAAAGTTATTTGCCTGGTGTTTTTCTGTTGCTGTGTCATACTCCCATGACTAAAAGTTATGTTGGCACTCAAACCACTGGAGGTCTGAAGAAGCCTTCATTATGGGGCCACAATGCACCCTCTCAGGAAGAAAGACAGCTCGGTGACTCACAGCCAATCTAAGTCTGTCATACAGCATTTGGACAAACTACAGGATTTCAGTTCAGTCCCTCTTAGTCGTAGGAGCTCACCCACATTAAACAGAGAACTTTGAAAAGCTACACATGACGAATCTGACAGTTTTTTTTAAGGGTAAGTTTGGCAAAAGTTTTTTTTTTTTGTGGCAGGGCCTGAAAATGGCCATGAGCTGCCCCTTTATCCGACACTAACTGACACAAGCTTTGACATCTTTTACCTGTGCAGGGATGAGAATAATATTAAGTGTCACTTGAGTTTAAGCTGTGAACTTTGTCGTTGATCTATAAACCCCAGAGGTGAGTTTGGTCACCAAGAAGGTGTCGTGGTTTGCATTTTGAGATTAGTTGTTTCTGTTTCGTTTTGTTGGTTCTCTGTCAGTTTTTTGTTGTTACTCCCTGTCTGTTTGTTCCACCTTTTTTGATTTCTTATGGGTTTCACCTGCGTCTTGTTTGTTTTCTCTCTCCTGTGTGTTTATGAGTCTTTGTCTCTCTTTCTGTCATTTGTCAGTTCTTCTGTTTCTGCACTCCAGTCCTGCGTCCTTGTCTCCATGCTGTCTGTTCTCCTTTGGTTTTCTGGGTTTGTTGTTAACTTCACTTTTTTGCATTTCCTTTTGCTAGTTTTGTTCTGCCGGGTTTACTCGTGTGAGTTTTCCTCACTAAAGATTGCTTTTTGTTTCATCCTCTTTGATCTATTGGTGTCTTTTCTTTTTGGATTCTTTTTTAAAATCCCTAACAGAGGGGGTCTGGGTCATACTATGCTCTAATTGGTCTTAAATAAAGGGGCATTTGAAAGTGATAAAAAGGAGGCTATGAACAAATATCTTTCATGTCTGCATCTGACTGCCAAATGAGTCAGCATTTTGAATCTGTGTTTTTGATCTCATCTGCCCAAGGAGTCAAAAGGATGGCGTACAAGGCTTTTTAATCAATAAACTGAATCTGTTTGTACATTTCGCGTTTTGATAGGCTGAGCTAACATCCAATCGTGAGGAAACACTATCATGGAGATGTTTGTTCAGTTTTATAGATATCATTTTCAATTCTGCCTCTGTTTTACAGTTTCTGCAGAGACATTTGAATCGACCTGCGGGTTTATTCTAAATCGGTTTCTCTATTCAAGAGGGCGAGTCTCTGGACTGTTTGACTCTGATGAAGATACATCTGGTGTCAAACGTAACTTGAATGAAAATTGATGCTCAAGTCCATGTGCACCTGCTCACTTTGGACCTTCTGTCTTAAGTCTCTCCTGATATTAGATTGCTTCACTATGACAAAAAGGGACAGGATGTCAACTCCCTGTGAGGTGTCTGAATTGTGTTAAACCTCCTTCAGTCTTTATATTTACTCTCTGATTTATTTGCCAAATCATTAACTTGCAAAGATGTAATTAAAAACTCTTTACTTGGGGTGATGTTAAATGGAATTTCATTATAATCTAATATTTTGTGATCAGCCTTTAGAGAAACAAACTATGGATATTTTTCTAGTTCATATTTATCAAGAAATGACGCCATGTCAGTTAATCAGAAAGTAACAGAGTGAATGTTCTTGTCTTTACTTTTACCTGAGAAAGACCATCTGTCATGAAATAGCAGTTTTGGGCTTTTCTACACCCCCACCGCCCCCCACCCCACCCCCAGCACCCACAATGTCTTCCTGAATCTTTATGACATGAAACTGCTTGAAACTGACATCTATCAAGACAGCTATCTGTTCAAGAGAGACTAACTGAGTAACATAGGGGAAGAGCACACAGAAAGGGAAGTCACTTTACATCTTTTTGAGCCCGTGCGATTAAAGAATATAATTCCACAGGATCTGGGATTAACAGGTTAGTCAGCTGGTTAACAAATGTACCTTGTTAATAAAAAGTCAAAAGGACACGATCCTTTACTCTGTGATTAACATTTTTCTGGCAGCTTCAGGCTTTTTCTTGCGGAATATAAAAGGCTGGAAACATATCACTGAGATAATGCAACTGACTTGCAACCATTCCTCAAGCTGAGCACAAATCAATGATCTAATGTACCACTCAAAATCACCCATGATGCATCCGTTCTGTTTTTATCCTGAGGTTAGCACCTAATGTACACTATGTTTCATGCTAATTAATCATCTGTGGACCACAGAGCAATCTTCCTCTGATTTCTGTGTGCAGAGATGGCAACAGAAGGCATCTCAGCTAAACACTGATCATAATACAGTTAGAAATATGATATATTTCAAAGTTTAGAAAGCTAGTTTACAGCTTTCTATGTAACCCGAAGAAACGCTGTGAAACTGTTTTTCTCCTTACTGACTACAAAACAATGTGATATTAATTAAGTGTTGTGTGTTGACGTCTTCCTCTGCCTTCCCTTCCTCCAGCACTTTCGTTGACCCCAACAAACACACACACACGCACACACGCACACACACACAAACACACACTCACACAGGGCTGATAATGACTGTTGCTGGTGATCCAATTCACTGACTGTTAGGAGACATAATGTGTTGTTGCCTTGTGCAGTTCTTGGACTAAACATAAACAACTGTGCTTCCTCATACCTCGCTGTGGGAGGTCTGATTCTCTTAAGTAAACCAGTTTTGTTAAGCTCTCCTGTAGCAGTAAATCAATACAGGAGCTGTTCACTTCATGCCTTTGCTTGGAGAGTCACAATTAATCAACTCACCCCAGGAACCAATCATACGTAATTACACTATACATTTAGAGCAAACTCTGTTATCTCCGGTGCCTAATATACTAATGTTATCAGTCCCAAACAGCGGAACTGTCACAAAAATTTGGATTTTTGTTTGAGTTTTGGTTTCGTAGAGTTCTGAATGAGAGTCTCTTGCAAAGACGTCAATGCAAATTCTTACATCAGTAGTTAGATCACTAAAGAGACGAGCAGCATATTTAAATGCAGGAATAGCAGTAGCCCACAGCCGCTGGCGCTTACAAAGGTCACTGCATCTCAGGCTAAAGTTCAACAAATGTAAACTATGGGCATAAATCAGCATGGAATAAAACACCACACACAGTACCCGTTAAATAGGAAAATACTAGCTAGGGGATAAGGAATAAGTGTATGCAATACTTGCAATACCTCTATTAGAAATCAGATCTTTTTTTTCAATAAAATTTCATTACAATCAATCACATAATTGCTAAGATATTTCAGTAGACTGACCGACAGACATCCTGTCCATAGAGCCATGCTGCTGGCAAAACTGAACATGACTGCTGTTGACATGACTCAGAGTGTTGTGTTAAAACAATGATGAATGAGTGCCAGCAGATTTGAGAACTTTTTGTGGCTAAGGCCGATTACAGCTAGTTTGAAGCCTGGCCAGCAGCACTCACAGAGCTCAACTATCTTCATCCTTAATCCATGTGATTACAAGCAGATAATTTGTCTCAGAACTGCATGGATCACTGTACAAATGTGGACATCAAGCCAAAGTACTTTTTTTTTTTTTAAATTAATGATCTCAGTTGAAATGCGATAATTGAGTCAATGTAAGTCTCAAAGAGCCGTCTACAAACCATAAGTAATACTGTACATCATCAGGGAGTAAAAGGGTACATTTGACTGATGCGCTGTTCTCATTATGTGGCAACGTAATTTCACAGCAAGCCGAACTCCGCCTAATAAATACATAGGAGTCAAGGATTTGTGCTATTCATAGATGTACTAAAGAATGATGCCATTAACTGAGACTATATGCATATGAACATTGTTGAAAGAAAAATAAAACCTCTCATTTAGATGCTTTAGTGTATGCATGCATGAATCAAGAGGAAAACAGTCGAAAAACACAACAACTACAAAATATGTAAGGACGTCTATATTGACAGTGATGCTATAATGACACACTAGCTATGGCTTACTGCTATATGTTAAAAGAGTTCTGATCAAACCAAAATGTCTGGATTTATGTAAATGTTTTTAAAAAATGCACTTGTATTTAGTATCAAACGTAGCCGTTACAACATTGTACTTTTAATTAAAGTGATGTCAGCTCAACACTGGGGAAGCACATGTTGCATCTCAGCCATTACGGCATAAATCTTACAAAGTTCAAAAGATCCTCCCTCGAGATATGAAGTAATGTTTCAAAGAAACTTACAGATGAAGCATTCACAAGTTGAAATAAAAGGATGGCAACAGATAAGATATGTATTTTCCTCCTTTGTCTGCTTCAGTGACTAGAATATAATGATGGATAATGTGTCTCCATTTTCTCCCATCATACAAAAATGACACCAATATTTCTTTGATTCAGGTGCTGCCATCTTGCGCTGTTGATGGCTTCTGATGCTAAATCTGAACAGCAGTGATTAGGGTAATGAAGCCTTGGCATCCAGATCCTGCTTGTAGATCCTCACATCTTAGTCACTGGCTCGGGCTATCTGTCAACTCATTAAAAAACACATTTAAAAACATTTGAGCATACATCCGTGTGGTAAGGATGACCTAAAATGACAAATCCCATCATTCTGGAAAATTAATATAATGTGTAATGTAATTATTTGGTTTGATCCATGTCTTATCTGCTGACATGTTGAGGCAGGATTCACGATCAGTTCTGCGGCCAGACAGCAGGAAATGATAAAAAACATTTTGACGAGGAGGCGTTGTGTTCTCCATCTTTTTACAGTGGTCTGCTTGAAAAAAATTAGCTGCTTTGGTTCACATGAGCACTGCTTCCTATATAGAAAAGTCACTTTCTGCTCAAACGAAACCATCACTAGGAGGTGCTGAAAAACCGATAAAAGAACCCAAAACTCTGGGCCAGGACAAACGCCCTTGTGCTAAGCATTTATATGATTATCAAGCTGACCTGTGCTGACCTGAGCTGACCTTCATGCAACCCAGCCTGTGTAAACATAATGGTGTTGGAGGCTGAATGACACTTAGGCAGGAGCTTGTGCTGGCACTCCTCTGTAAAAGGGACGTCACCTCCACAGACCCCATGACCTGAACTGACCATCTGAAAGTTACCCTGCCTAAAAGCCTCTATTAGAGGACTACCAAGCGTGGCTGCAGCCAGGAAGGCAAAGCTATGACCAATGCAATTTCATGCACAACAGTGGTCTCCACAGCTGAATTTATACTGAGTACCACATGTGAAAAAGGCTGGAAAAAGACAGACAAGAGCAGCGACTGATCAGAGACAGATTGAGGAAAAAGGGAGTCTGAGCTACAAAGATGTTTCATCATGCCAGATGAAATTATTGAACTCCATTTGCAGTATTATCATTGCAGATTAACATTTTTATGCCCGTGTGAAATTACCCATGAACGTCTATTGCCTTGGAATACAATGAGGCACACAAGGCCCATTCTGTGAATGGAGAAGCTGAGAATAAAGAGGCAGCTTTTCAACATTATCAAGTTCTGAGGAGGGGTCTCAAGAGTCAGTTGCAGTTCAATGCAGTAGAAACTTGTTGCCCTTTAAAAGACACTGGTCACAAAACTCAAACATCAGTCGTACATCAAGGTCACCTCTAAAAAATTTATAACAACGTCCAATAGTTGCCAGTCAAGCCATAAAAGCTGACGTCTTTACAGTACCAATAAATACACTGTGTCTTGTCCTATTGTGTCCTTTTTTTGGTGTAAAAGTACAAAAGTTGACAAAACTGCTTCGACCAGCACTCCTGGTAATAAATGAAAAGTCATATAACTCTTCATTCACTGATCTCTTAACTTGCACAGCTCTCAATTCATGGAGAGCATCAGCTGAACCTTTTGTACAAATGTATTCCCCAGGGCTCTGCTGGTGTTATTTTGTCTTTAAATGCCCCGCTTATCCCGACCACTGTTCCAAAAGCCCGGTATTACAGGGGATGACAGGATCACGAGCCAGGCCAAAGTTTGAAAAGAGTTTTTGTCTTAAAGCACATATGGAGCGACAGACTGCATCAGCAGCCTGAGCATTACAGTAGGCACCTTAAATGTTCCTTTATAACTGTGTTGCTGCATTACAAACATGGATAAAAGTATATCCTTCTCCCACACAAGTGATCCTCAAAACACAGAGAGAGAGAGAGAAATATATCCGCCAACCATCTGAAGCTTGTAAACAACAAAGACAAATCTATGCTTAATTGAATTGTCATCCACTTTGCCAGTGAGGCAAGCCAAGCGTGGAGACAGGATCCCGGTGCTTCACAGAGCATAGCTGATTGATTCATCTGCATCATGGAGATGAGGATGATGAACTTGATTTTGATTGTGATTTTACATTTGACTTTTCTCCTCTCAAATGACTAACTTTCACCATGGAAAAGTAAAATTTGACTCTTTGTTGACTAATCAGATCTGCTTAACAGATGAGTCAGATTTATTTCAAGTGCTAAATGTAACTAAATGCATTTGTCATCGCAAAAGGATGTTGAAAAAGCCTTGGATTGGTGCAAACATTTCGCCTTACATACTCGTTGTGAACACGGCCCTTGCCTTTAACCCTGCTGCTGAGTTTTGCATCAACAAAGAATAAAAAAAAAACAAAAAAAAACTGCAAATCGATATTTTAACTCCAGCCAATTCATAAATGTAGAAAATGGCAAGATCATTTTTTCAGCGCTTTTAAAAAAGAAAATCTTTCAGACTCCAGCAGGATGTTGCAAAAGTAAAGAGCAAACAAAAAGAGATGACCAACAACAAAATCTCAGGTTGTAAGATGCCTTCATGCTTGCATGTTTTCCAGCCACGCTCCATGACTGCTGTCACATGTGATTTATGATCCTTTTTGCCTCAGCACATCACTATTAATCTCTGTCAACACAATTACTGGCCATTGCTTTGCTTTGCATGTTGCTTTCTCGCCCCTCAGATCAAATCTGTGTTTCATCATTCTTTTCGCTCCTGAGTTGGATTTAAATAAACATGAACACCTCATACTGTGTTTTTAAAAAGCAGTGAATCCACCCACAAAAAGTGATATTTAGTGATATTTAATTCATGTGGAGAGCCAGAAGGATGTTCTGAAAGACTAGATACTATCCTGTTGTTGCTCCTGCTGTCAAGAAGAGCCAAGTCTCCTTTGTTAAATGCCTCTGTGTTGACAAGTATTATGACCGTGAGCAGAATTGAAAAGCCTAGTAGACAGATTTCATTCAGCACACACTGATGACTCACAGCCTCAGAGAAGTGGCTTCTGATGCCACACACCCGAAACAGTTCAAAGTGGCTGCAAATATAACTACAACAATGCCTCCATGAATTCATTATTTTTGAAGGACTTTGGCGTAGTACTAGCCAACAGCTGTCATCAGCCTTGTAAAGGGCTTGAGATGAAAAAGACCCAGAGGCCAGTAAGACAGTCAACCTGGACATGGTACGAAACAGACCATCCTTTGATTTTTTGGGATCTTCTCTGTCCTTCAGTGTGCCATACAGGTTGTTTGTTGCATGCAAGAGCTCAGAAAAAAAAAAGTCCAAAAAGTCAAATGTAATACAAAAGTGCATTTCTCTATTCCACAGAAAAACACTGCACCTAAAGTGCCTGAAACACCATGTCAGTAATCCAGCATGTATTTCTGTAAATAATCTATGGCACCCACGTCACAGTGTCAAACATTTATATGATTGGCCTCTAATGGCTAGCACACTTTAAAACAAAGCCAGCAAGAGTTGAGGCTGGAAAGCAGCTAAAGTTGTGGATTTGTTATGTGTAAAAAACAAGGTGGCTACAAGCGAGTATTAAAGTGTGGAGCTGTTGGTTGCAGCTCAGCTGTAGCTAAACTGTGGGCTTTTTAAACGTTGTAACATGTAAACTTCTTCTAGTAAACTTCTTCCTTTCAAAGATGAGGGTATGATGGGAAATTTAATGTCTTTCTGATGGGAATAAAATATAAGAACTAAAAAAAAACACTGTAAACAATCATTTGTCCATGATGTTGCTCACTGAGCGGGAGCTGCAACCCCCCCCTCCCCGATCTTTGATCTGCAGATCAATATTTGATTAGGAGAAGGCTAGCCGGATCGTTGGACACACTCTCACACACAAACACACACACATACACACAAAGTGTGATGCAGAGTCGGGCAAACAATGAAGGAACCAGGAAGAGATGGATGAGCCGGCAGAGCAGGACTACTCTTAAGGTCAGGACTTTAGACAACTCTTTTATTTTCCTCTCATTTTCTATTTTTCTCCTTTAAGGTGACCCTCTTACAGTTTCCCTCTGTGCTTTGAATATTTTACAGGACCAAGCACCTGCTGTACAAACATTTAACTGGGGGCACTGAAGCAACTAATGCATGTGTATAGTAAACGTAATACATTATACGTAACAGCTATTCTAATAGGGCTATTTACTGAACCATATTAAGAATTAATTAACAAAACTTAGAATAATTTCACTTGACACAACACATGGATTCTATTAATTTAAACTGTGTTGTAAAGCATTGAAAGGAATTTTTGGAAAAAAAAAATATGTTAGGCTCTGAGATACATATTTATTTATCAAGGTGCAACAAAAATAGATAATGTGGTCATGCAGGGTCATTCTGCCTCTATACATAAAATGTGTTTGAGTTATTACCGTGCCAAAAAGGGGCTACAGTGGGGCACACAAACCATGTTTTTTTATGGCTAAACATAATAGAAAAAATAAACATAAAAATGGCCCACAGCCAAAAAGGTGGGTCTGTGAGACAAAGATGCTAACATGTTTGCTGACAGTGCTTTAACTTTTACACAGTTTAATGTTCACTATGTTCAGCATCATTTCCGAGTGGGTTAGCATGCTATTAATAGTTAGTTAAGTAAGCAAAGGTGAATGAGAATGTCATTAGTTTTGCATTGTTTTTTATTGTGTTTTAAAAACCAGGAGGAAGAAAAACTTGTAAATCAAACTTTAATTTTCATTTAATACATTCAACAGCTGTCTACCTCTTTTACTCAAAACAGCAAAAGCTAGCCATGTCATGGTGCAAGAGGAAGAACTAAACAATGAGTAAAGCTGGCAGGATTTTTCTTGGATTCATTATCTTTTAAAATGTTGTGGTAATCCATCCAACAGAGGTATTTCAGTCTAAACCAAGAAGATGAACTGACTGACTGACATAACCAAACCTAGCTTTTATCCAGAGTTTATTAACAGAGTCAATGGCAAACCCAGCTTTCATGAGTTATAGGTGTTTTCTATTAGTTTAACACTCTTAATGTGTCTCTGTTCAATAGCATTATCTGCAACAGCCGCATATCGCTCAGCCACATACAAACACATGAACGCCATGACACCATGTCTAAGTGATTCTCCACCAGATGCCAGCCTGAGCTGAGTCCTGCCTCCTAATGCATCACATGCACTCCTCAACACAACTGATCAGGGTTACTGGCCGGTTGGCTGACTGCACAATCCAAAGCCCCAAGTTAGGATTGAATGTGCCCAGCGCCACCCTAAGACATGGCCCTGCATCAATATAACTACCATTTGTTTACTGTCCTCACATCTTTCCCCGAAGTTCAGGAAAAAGACAGAGCTTGGGGTAGGAGGTTGGGCTTGAGGAAAACAGAGAGTGGGCTGACTGAGTGAGGATAAAGGTAGGATGGATAGATGCTGCTGCCAGGACCTGTCAAGCGGTGACAAATGGATGTTGCAAAGATGAAGCAAGTAAGACATTAGAGAACGGTGATGTGGTGAATCACTGGTATGAGTTTGTGTGCGTGCACCTGTGTGTGTGCGTGTGTGTTTTATATGTGCCTGTTTGTGTCCTTTAGTAGCTGTGTGGGAGAATGAAAGAGAAAGTGTGTGTGTGTG
>JAQNCA010000032.1:7423522-7437463 GCA_029783725.1 Acanthurus tractus
GTGTGTGTGTGTGAGTGTGTGTGTACATGTATAGGTGTGTCCCAAGCTGCAAGGTGCCAACCCTGACAGCGGCCCTCCAAGATGGGAGAGTGCTGGGAAATTGATTCAGGTTGTGTCTGAGGGCGACAGAGATGAATCTGTGTGTCTGATTACAGGAGAAAAATCGCAAACACCATGAGATAGAAATGGAAGAACAAAGAATACCAAGAGAGGAGGGCAGTAAAAGGCAAGGACAGAGAGACAGGGAGGAAACTGCAGAGATTTTTTAAGATTTATGTATGGAGAGTATGAAATCAGGAAAAATAAAAAGCAGTCAGTGTTAACACATTATCTAGTAATGTCAATGGTAATGTGATTACTTCTTTTTTAGTTATTGCCTTTATTTTCTCATTTACAGGGATATAAGGGTGAACAGAAGGCTTTGAGAGATGAATGTTGGCATAAAGAAGAGGAGTCTTTCTTTAACTTACTTAATGTTGTCTTTTCTATCAACAATCTTCATTAGCAAAAACAACTTGTAGGGAGTAAGTGAACCAACAAAATAGCTTCCCATAACAAGTTCCTGCACATGTTTCACAATAAAAGTCTTGATAATAAATTAAGGGGCTCTTTCCAGTGAAATGCTGACAGATAATTCATTTAAAATGGATACAGGAAGTGTTCAACTTGTATAAAAAGTGTACTCTAGTTTTAACAGGCAAACTAGAGTAAATAAAAAGGAGACTTTGTACTAAATATGGCCAAATTTCTTTTGTATCAAATGCAGAGATCTGGAAAGAAAGACCCTTACTTTTACAGCTCTGCAACACTTAAAAAAGCTGACTCTTTGATTCAGCTCCTTCCAAACATCCCATTTTGACAGCTGAATCTCATCGATCAATGAGCTAATGGAAGGTGAGCAGGCTGGAAAAGTTAGTTGCCTCCAAAACTGCATTTAAGCAAGAGTAAAGTCCTACTTGAGGCTAATTTAATTTTGGATGAAGTCAGTGGACCATTAAGGTTCATTTAACAAATTGTAGTATTTTTTTTCCCTCTGTTCCAGTATTGACTCAAGATCACAGTCAGGCTAAACAGCCTCTGTAAACAGTCAGACTCCTGCATGGCTTGCATGCTGTGAATTGACAGCTAAAGCATGGTGTTGCAAATGATTAGTTTTAATTTTTTATTATCAGTTGTTTTGTTTTTTTTGTCAGTTGACAATTCAGTAAAATGATTGCTGATACAGGCTGCTTAAATAAAATGCCTTATCGTAGGACTGCATGATGGGAAGTTCATTTTAAACAGACAAAAAGTAGAGTAGCAAAATCATGACTTTGCTCCCTCTAATTGAATAATGGATGCACCTTTGCTCCACTTGCTCCGATGCTTCAGCGCCTACGATTGAGGCTAATCTCTGGGTTAAGCTAGCTGTTGAACATCAATAAATACCCCCAAAATGCTGATTGGCTGCTCACAAAATCATGTTCAATACAGAATAAGAATAAGTGTGCAGACTTTGCTGTTGTTTGGTAACGAGAGCAGTGTGTTTACTCTGTGAATAAGCAATATAAAATTAGTAATTGATTACAGTTTTTAAGTTTTTAAGCTGTTTGCCAAACACTAAGAGCAATGGCATACACATACTAGACATGTGCTTTCAAATGGCCCCCATCCCTGAGTTTTTCTGAATTTCAAACTTCACAGATTATTTAACAAAAGCTCATTTCCTGGAGTGTCAGCAGATGCTCCCTGCTTCTCCCCACACACACATAAACATATGGCTCCATCCAGAGAAGTGCACTTGTATGAATATTAATACACTTCCACCATGGAATAAACCTCCTCACAAGAGGCCTGTTTGACTTGAGTGAATACTGATGGCATGCATTAAAATGATTTATACCATAACTTAGGGTGCTAAGGGAGTGAAATGAAAGACGCCCCCATCTTAATATTATCATACTGTTGCCTCTGATAGGCAATTTCAGCCATCTGATTAGGCTTTTATTATGATGTCCTGTTGGCTAGTCAATATTCTAACCATCGTCTTTAATCCTTTTCCCTCATCATCACTTTTGCTCCCTTCCCTTCTTTATTTTTCTCAATAGTGTAATGCTTTTAAAATTGATCTGACTAATTATCTGTTTAAAGCATAACTTCCAGTAAACCAAGTCTGGATTGGGATGGATTTTTGGCAGTGTATCTCTGCTTTTAATATCCTCTTCATCTATTTTATAATGATTTTCTCTTTTTTACTAACATTTTCCTTTGCTTCAATCTGCTCGTTGAACACACTCTAACCTGTGTAAGACAAATGACAGATTTATGTCAAAGACTGAATTTCTATTTCAATAAATGAAACCCCCAAAGTTAACTTATTTTGCACCAATGACTGATATATCTTCCATTCCCCAGTCCTCAGTCCTGGAGAATACAGTGTACAAAATAAAGTATGTGAACATTCATCAAAGGTACTCAAGACACCAGTGACCGATAATTTAGCAACTTATTATGATTATTTTTCAATAGAGTCTCTTCTCTTTGACTTTTCCCCTTTTTTTTGTAGAGAGGGTTGTCACGTTGCCACACTTATCATGTTGAGCACATAAGCATGATGAATCTCCTCACTCGGTTATGCGGTCAGCCTGGCCAAGGTTTCGTCTCTTGCCTTTCCCTGCCCTAGGCAACCCATCTGGGGACACGTCTGTTGGCCCCGGGGTCTGTTTGGATTGGCCAGGGCTTCTCCAGCACACAGATACAAATGCAGTGTTGGCTGAGGTAAACACATCACATGTCCTCAAAGTGTCCACACCACATGTTCCTTCCACATGTACAAACCTCGTTAAAACTATGATCCCAGTGGGGTTCACATTTAAACAGACAGCGTTATTGGTACCAAGCCTATTTTTTTTTCATAACTTTATACTCCTTAATAACAAAAATGTTGCATTTTTTTAAAAGAAAAGTTGCCAAATACATTGCAACAACATTGTCTGTTATTGTTGCATGCACTAGCATAGTGCATGCAAATAGTGATATTTCCCTGTAAAAAGTTACAATTCACACATTTTTAGAGTCACAATAGGGTTTGTGTACAGTGTAAAATACAGCATACTGTATTTGTGTACTAAGTAGTGTGTTGGAAAGGAATTCCAGTCCCAACAAGTGGCTGAGTGTTGTCTAATGGTGGTGAAAATGCAAAACTTAAATCAACCAAGATGGCAAGAAAAAAGCTTAGTTATCCAACACACTAGTTAGTTTACACAAAAATGTCAAAATTGTTGTAGTTTTCCTGCTTTAAATGTTGTCATTCATGGAGGCTTTAAATTATTTCATGCTGTTGTGTGCTCATGTTAACTTTGCTGCTACTTGACTTTTACAACTCTGTACACTCTTCAGCTCTTAAACAGCTTTTGTGTTTGACCTGGTGTTTCCTGAAGTTAAACATGTAGCCCTGGAAAGTGAGTGTAGACTGGCTGGAGTTTATTTATTTATTTAATCTCTAAGCGTTGCCATTGCTCTGAATCACGGTGACTTGAACAAACGGGAGGGGTCACATATTCTCAGTCTCTTTCTCTCTAAATTCTGAAAATGCACTCTTAAATACTGACTGGTTTAATGTGATTCAATACTCAGCGGTATTGATGTACTTTGGCTGGTACCCTTCAAAGTACCTAGTTTGGTACCCACTCCTAAATCCCACATGATGCAGAGCAATGTTTATGTTTTGTCTTCTAAATGTTCATTTGGGGATTGGAAGCAATTTAAAGCTTAGTTGTAAAGCTTCATTTAAACACTTGATTTGAAGGTTTTGCTGGTAAACAGCACTTTGCATGCTACTACCTTTTAAACATAGGGAAGGCCAGAAAAATGAAACGTGGTTTGAGATTAAGCTACAATTTGTCTTCAGTACAGACAGGCTCTTCACGGCCATGACCTTTATCGACCTTTAAATCTATTGCCAGTGAGGGATCAAAGCTGTAGGCTGATCTGGGCAGAGCCAGCTGTTTAATAAGAAGCACATCCACGCTTTGACAAAGTCACATTTACTTCCTGAGAAAAGTCAAGGATGTTGACACAAATTATCAGGTAAACTCAGCCGTTGTCAGTATAGGAAGACTGTCTGCTTTAAAGCTATATTCATAGCTTGTAGTAATGAACTCTGTATCACCAGGCATTAGTTCTTATCAAGAACTCTAACTGTAAAAACATGTGAAAAGGTCTATACATTGCAGCAAAGGTCAAATCCTCCCTGAATACACAAACAGCACGACCCAGAAAATGAAGCCAGGAAATGTTTATCCAAGCTGAAGACCGGAGAAATGACACGAGGATCATTGTTGCTCAAGGGCTCATCTTTATTTTTTTTAAAAAAAGGAAAATGAAGAGGGAGCAGTTTATTTGCATCTGTTCCACTCAAAAAATTTAAGTGCTCTGAGATTTTAAAAAGGTAAATCTCATTATTTTTAAGAGGCCATTGCTAGAAAATAAGATGTCAACTAAATGGGGAAGAGTAAGTAAAAAATAAATCGAGCAAGTGAGAGTGAGAGGCTACAGGTGCAGCTCTGAATTGAGTTTTTGCATTTAGACACAAAAAGCTTATCAGCTACTTTGGGCTTTTGTTGATGATCACACGAAGTGAAGGAAAAAATAGGGAAATAGGGCCAGAGGCAGACAGAGTGAGTAAGAGTGGGTACGGTGAAGTAGCCGGGCTATAAATACAGTGTTCCAAAGGCCGTATTGACATTTAGATGCTGATTTATCTGAGAGTCTGGCTGTAGTTTATGAGGTCTTCACCGCTGTTCACAGGCAGAAGTGAACTTATCAAACTACCCCCTCCTCTCGCAGTGTGAGGAAGTGCTCTGTAATTGGCACAAACTGTTTCTTTTTCTTGCTCCCACAATGACCCAGGCAGGGACTAAACAGTCTACGCAATGACCCCGACAATAATGATAATGGAAGTCATGACAACTATAAAGTTAGCAAAGGGTAGGAGGGATCTAAAGCATGTTCGTTTTAACAGAGACAATAGTATGTGACAGGTAGTTAAAGTGAATGGACATGAAAGGCCCCAGGTTGAATTATATGAGCATCAGGGTTAGAAATCTTTTGCTTAAAGAACAAGGTGAAAATCCTACAGGAGGAAGTCAACTACAATTCCCAGGATGCGTTTGGTAGAGACATATCGAGACACCTAGCTTAAAATTCTGTTACAGGTACAACTACTAATGTGAAACCATGAACAATGGGGACTACACCTTAACAATTTAGGCTTGAACTGATTTGTATTTTTGGGTCAATTCAGGGTAAATTTAGCAGCTTTGCTCCCAGGCAACAACTGAGTTTCTCACTGGTTTCCGTTCCAAAGCAATGGTGCCTGGGATTTTTGCATTGAAGAGCTTAGAAAAATACATGATTTCTCATGTACAACATTTTGTTCATAAAACAAAATTATGGTATTTTTATATTATTTGGAAGAATCACATGTCTGCATGCTAAACAACACTGAAGATAGCCTCATAAAAAAAAAAAAAAAAATGTTAAAATGGAATTTCACAGCAGGGAAAAAACGAAAAATTACAATGAGGGAGTTCTTGACTGAGAAATCCTGGGAAAACAACTGCGGTGTGTATGCAGATGTGAAACATACTATTCTATTTCTCTGGTCTTTGCTAGTTTATGAAAGCTTATTAGACAAGATGAGTTGACTGGAGACCGTACAGTGCGCCTCTGACACAGAAATCTCTGAGGCGGTTCCAACTAAGGATATATTTCATTGCTGCTTTGACTTTAATTTTATTTTTTGCAAGCGATAGCCATTGTCAGCAGTACTCAGGACTCACCAAGGTCACAGAGTTCTTTACTGAGAGAAGTTTGCATCCATTGCCTCCAGCCACAACTGCTGCGGCTCACACAGAGTGTACTCGCTCTCCCCGGCTTGTCTTCATTATGCTGCCAAGAAGCATATGGCCGTGTGCTGACAAAGTAATTATATACATTTCCACCCCATCTTTTATTTTCACTTGCGCCTTGTCTTGTGTGTGGTTACTTGTATGTAAAACCGCATGAAGAGGGAATATTCTTTTTGCAAGTGTGTGTCAAAAACATTTACATAATGTGGCTTTAGAATGGGTGAACCAAATCAGAATCAAGGCTAACACCCACTGACAGTAAATCCGATATCAAACTTTTGCAACTGAGGGAAAAGCTGGAGCCAGTGGTAAATCTGATTGTCTATAAAGTTACTATCTTGTGGTCTTGCAATGCGTTTACAGAAAAGAAATGGTTATAAAATTCAATATTATCAAGGTTAGCAGTGATATTTAGATGCACATAGAAAACAGGATGACTAATTTTTGTTGTTTAAAGCTACATGAGGAAAAAGCTGCAGATAATACTGTCATTTTGAGGGCACTTGGTTTTTAAAATTAGACAAAATTTGCATCCATTCCTACAGTCTTTTGAAGTGAGACTTCCTCGCTTTTTAGTAAAGGAACAAAAATATGTTCATGTCGTGTTATACGGTCACATCCTTGCAGTGAGTAAGCAGGGACTTTGTTGCAGTTGATCCATCCAGAAGGTGGTGAATTATTCACTGTTACGCTGGCAGGAGGCCATAGGCTGGGATTAAAGGCCTGGCTTCCACCCCAGGAGGGCTGAGGGATGGGAGGGAAACAGCTCGCGGTGCCTGCCCTCCACCACTCCAATGCACTCCGAGCACTGAGCTAGTTTAGCATAGTTAGTGGTCTAACAGCAGCTTGGTAATTAACAGTCTCTTGCAGGGTGACAACATCCAGTCAGTGTCAATTAAACAGTAGCAGCTGAACAGGTGGGGTTCTGAGTGCTGGGAGGAGAAGAATCATTAGGATGAGCGATGAACGCCAGGAAGTACAGAGGCAAACATCTGAGGTTTGCGACATATGTGATGAGCTGTGGTCATTGGCGCAGGTACAGTCACAGCATTTTGACTACCAACCACCAACACACACCGCCTGCTGCAGCCTGCAGACCTGTGGTATCCATACAGGCAAGATGGCTGCTGTGCTTCTGCTACTGCCTGCCTCATCTTTAAATGAAGTTTGCCTTTGATGATATTTATTAATTTAGATGATGACACGGTTTTTACCTTTGCTTAGAGAGAACGAGAGAGAGAGAGTACTGCGCTGAGCCCTTTAGCTATGCTAATATTTTTTTCATGTTGGTGACATACTCTAGTGAAAGGCGTAATACTGCAGGTATGATGTCCATATGATGGACCATTTTCACTTCCCATATATGCTGGGAGCCACAAGCGTCATGTGGGAAAAATAGACAAGATTCAAAAATCTCTAGAATTAGCACAAATGCAGTATAGCTGCTTTTATCAGTTCACATGGGTGCCACAATGAAAAGCAAGATGTTCCATGATGCACTGCTCACACACAGTCAGGGTGCCCTTAAAAGTCCACTCACAGGACTGCTGGTAAAAACTGGCAATAAGATGCACTGTGATAAAATGTCAAACTGCAAAACATTTTAATTATATCCTCTCAGGAAGGCAAAGACAATGTAACACTTCTTAACTACCAGACTTTGCCATTTGGCCATTTCCTCAACATTTCTAAACAAAGAAAGATGAAAGTCTTACATAACAAAACTACTTAACAATAAAACGATTTAGCACCACATTTTTTCGTACTTCTGATCTGCTGTCTGTGGCTCTAAATATCACTTTACCCATGAGCCTCAGCAAAAACTCAGAAACTCATGTTTGGCTCTCCGTCTTCATTCAGCACATGTAACAACATTTTAAAATCTATAATTTTTGGCTCAAATCAAAATGTTCATTGCAAGTTGCTCTTCATAAATATATGCAGATATTATAGACTGGGCTTTGAATTACTAGAAATACAAATTTGACAGCTATCAAAAAAAGTCTTGTTTACCACAGAAGACTTCACACAGATGTGGCCTTCAGGCACTTGTTCATATTGAGAAGCATAAGTGCCAGCAACATGTGAAAAGGTCTACACATCACAATGATGGTCAAAGCTTCCCTGAACACCAACAGCATGACCCATTTCTTCTCTTCATCTGTGAGGTCGTGTGGTTTTAAGTACCACATTACCCATGAGTCTCGGCCACAGTTGCCATAGTAAATCCATTTAAGGCACAGATTGTGTTTTTAAAGTATTGTTATGTGTTGGCCTCCCTTATTCAACTGCAGCACATGCAACAGAACTTTAAGCTAACTGACTGGATGACTCTTTCCATGCACATTGGGAGTTGTAGTCTGGTGTCTTACACCACATGGACCTGAAGAGCAGCGGAGGTTATTGTGTCCTCTTTGACAGAGAGCAGCTTTCAGACAGTTATGCTGGATTCCAGCACGTACAAGTTTTAACGGGGGATATAAAAAAACATCCACAGAAATGTTTCCGAGCCACTTCTGCAGCATAATCCACTTTTCCACTGTCCATCCATCTGTATGCTCCGTATGTTCCAATCATAGCTTTGCCAAAATATGGCTAAATACACTGCTTCTGTGTCATTTTTTTCCCATTCTAGAGGCTCTGAATTATTTGGTGAAAATGTGACTCTTTGGGACATATTGAGCACACAGATGGGCAGTAGAGAAGTGGATTATGCTGCAGAAGTAGTTTGAGAAGTTTCTATGGACATGTAAAATGACTTTTGATGAGCAGTTTTTGCATTTGTACTGCAATCCTTGTTGTTTCTTACCCCGTGTTTTCTCAAGGACTTTGCTGTATGATCAGCAGCTTGCTATTGTTTCAGTCTCTTTTTATTTTCATAAAACCTGAATCATTTTCTGAGCTTTAATCTAAACAGAGGGGAGTGATAGCATCCTCTTTCAGCTGGAGGATATACAGTATGAATAAAAAAATCAGATTAATGAAATTTGCTTCCTTTTAAAAACCTGGATTTTTTTTTTCCAAAAATCAGTATAAAAAAAAATAATGAGGCTTTAGTTTAAATAACCTGCATACTTAAATTTAAGTCTAAAATAATACTAATAATAATACACTCAAACTTGGAAATTTACATGTACGCACAATTAGCCTTAAATTCTGCGGAGAATCCAATCATCACCTGTCGAAACATGTGGTTCACATCCTTTGGATAAGAGACAACCTCCCTTAATAAGAACGCCTTTATAATGAGATTTTTCTGATGTGTCTTAAACGTTGACATGAACCTTATTAAGCACCTCACACTCACTAAAACCACAAACCCATCCAAATGGTCAAAATGGAAGAATTTCAATTAAATGTGTGATGGCTAAATTGGAATACTTATCTTGGTATTTTTCATTTTCCCTTTGAGTACAAATTCCATTATCTTTGTCTGGAGAACTGTCAACGCATCAAGATTTCACCTCATGCAGCGGCACTTAAATACTCTTTTAAGATGGGCTGACGGCCGCTAAGGTGAGGAAATTAAACGCTCACCGCATCTCCCTGTGATCCTGAAAGTGCAGTCAGTGTCAAATAAACTGCACCTTACTGTCCTTATAGAGGCATTGTTTTTCATCACTGAACCAAAAAAGAATGAGTAGGACATTTCCTATGTTGTTAACAAGCCCAGCTACATGTCATTGCCTCTGGCTTGAAATGTCCTTTGTGTCTGCAGGAGGCAGTGCAAAGTCTATGTTCTGTACATCAGCTCTTAATAAAACCCTAATTCAGAGCTGGAGGCAAGTAATGTTACTGATGTTTGCATAAAGACCACCGTCTCAGTTACATAAAAGAGCACTGTTTTATAGGCTACTTGTACTCGGATGTTAATTCGCATCTTATAAAATTAAATACGTCTTTAATCAGATCCTGTGGCAGCTGTTTGTTTTTTCCTCTTTCCATCTGCAGCTGCCTCTTGTTTCCCGCTGCGGCCTGCAGTCGACATACAGGCCAGGAGAATATCCTTTACATTTATTCATTATCTGTTTTCATTATTCAGTAGCATATAGGGGATTATTAACACCAGTGGGCCTCTTCCTGGATGATCGTTAAATTCTTTTTATTTTTTTCTCCGATCTCCCATGTTCTTCTGATGCCCGCTGCCCTACAGAGCGTGTAAGTCTCACCAGTAAATATTTCATTAAGGCCACGCTGAGTGCCCACCCCCCCCCTCCTTGGTGAGGTTAATAGAATTCGGTGAGTGTCTTTTCCATCAGGATCAGTCTAATTAAATCAGGGGAGCGATGCTTGGGATGTACACCCACCCTTGTCCACTCACCCCACACTATACTGTCCAAAGATACTGGAGCAAAAGACAAAGAGGGGCTTTAGTGATAACTGATGGCAGAGGGGATCCAAAACTGCTCTCCAAATTGATTTAAAGCTGTCTTGTCCCAGGGCTAATTGTTAAATGAATAGCTCAACTAATGGTTTTTTAAGTTGTCATTTGGGCAAAAGTGTCTATTTTTTGTCCACTTTTCTGAACCTATTAGAAAGGCCTGGGTGCACTGAGGTTTAACAACAACTGATGATCCAAAAGTCACTCATCACTTTCGTAGAGGCACTGAGGCAGAGCATTAATTTGCATGTGACAGTGATTTACGTTGTGCATTAAAAAAAACACACTTGTTCAGTCCTGCTTTTGTCTCACAATACCAGCGAACCAATACATGGCTCTAGAGAACAAGAGCCAATAAAGAGTTTTACACGAAAAAAAAAGTTTTGTATTTTTATCCATCAGAACTTGGGGACTACATGAAATTATTGCAGCGGTAGGTGGTCAGAGGAGGGAGTGTTGGTTAGTATTTTGAGGGAGTGTTGAGTGCCAAGGGCTGTGAAGGTTTTTTCCTCCATATTTATACTAAAATTCACCCCCCCTGTAAGCTTTATGTATATAAAAGAATGCCATGATATTTGGATGCTATTGGTGTGATCAGTTTTGGAAGTGTGTTTTTTAATCCTGGGAGAATTAAGTTTAAGAGGGACTCCATCAGTTTTAAACATCAAAGTGTGTTTATGGGTCTTTGGGATTACTAATGCATATGTGGAAAAAAGAAAAAAAAAAGTTGTAAAAAACTTTTAAGTCTCCAAAGAAAGCTACACGAAATCTGATAAATATCCTCAAGTGACAGAACTTGATGCAGCATCAGAGGGAATGAAGACTCCAAACGATTCGAGGGTACTTTTGCAGCTATTAGCATAAAACCCCTGAAAATCCAACCAAACTCTGCGCAGTTAACTTGCATTGAAAGGAATATTGCCTCCAGGTCTTCAAGATAAAATAAGATTAAAAAGGAATAAGACAGCATCTCTACTGTTGCTACATCAATGTGATCATTTCATTTAAAAGTGTCAATCTTGAGTCAGGGTGATAGAAGTGCAACTTCAAATCAGAGGAGCCTTCGTTTTACCAAACTGCAACCCATGTTAAACCATATTCCTTTATGTGCAAAACGATATATTTCCCATTGTGTAGTGATTAGTAGCTTCTGTTTAAGCGTGTTGCTGGAATTATAAATGTGACTATTGTCATAAAGGGCCCTAGAAAAGGCAATTTACTAGATTGTCTGCCCTTAAAATGAAGCATAGACATAGCACACTTAAACCACGTGCCATAGATTATTAAAATAGGGCCCAAGATGTTTAAAGCAGCTACAAGTTTTTAACTGGCAGTGAAACAGGCTCAGTCAAAGTCCACAGTTATTTTTAATGTCTGTCACTAGAAAAAATGATTATGACAACCAAGGCTCCTGGTTCCATTTTCCAGGAAAAGAGGCAGTAAGTTGTACATTCAGTAGTTAAAATGAGTAAAAGGTAGATTTTTATTTAGAGAATTTTATTTTTTGATGTTATAGTTTGTGGTTATAGCTGATACTGAGACAGGATCAGAAAAGAGATAAAGAAAAAAATGCCAGAAAAACAGCTGTGATAAAGGATAAGCGAAAACACAAGTTGTTCAGTAAATGAAGAGAACTACGAGATTTGAAGGCACTCATAGCTGATTCAGCAGCTGTGTGTGCCAGAAGAAAAAAAGTATTAAAAATATGTTGCGTTTTTCTTTCACTCACTTCCAAAACAAATGCACTAAATTTCCAAAAATAAGGCAGTAACGCTCATGAGAATTACAGAATTCTTAATCTTTTCCTTTTTAAAAAATAATTCATTTTTTAACAGGGTTTCACAAACACAATACTGTTACTTTATATGACACTGGTGGGAGGTTTATGCAATTATTTTTAGACAAGAAGGGTGTCCAACAAAAATATTAATATTGTAGGCGAAGCTTTTCCATTTTGAAAATGTTAAACACGAGGTTTAAACACAATTATCTTTCGACAGTCCTGTTTCTTAGGTATGATACAATCTGATAGACAAAAGTACTTTTAAATTTGATTAGAAGAATAAATGAGTTCTCTTGATAAATGTTTTTAAAAGTTTTGGTCATCCATTATCAAGGCAACAAGAGGTTAGGGAAATGAGTAGAGTAAAAAAATTCTTCAGGGAGTAATCAAGCTGTTTTATTTTAGCCAGAATAATCCAAGAGAGACGGTTTTAATTTCCAAATGCCCCACAGCAGTGACCCAAAATTAATTGTTCCTGTTGCTACAGAGGGAGACCCCCTGAGACAGACAGTGGAACATAGAAAAAAAAAAAATATCCCGGGTAATTACACAAGTGTAGAGCACGTTTCTATGGAGTAGGAATCTCAGTGGCCACGGATTATGTGAGTTTAATGGAAGAGAGAGCTGACCTGAGGCTGAGCGAGGGAGAATTAGAGTGTTGACATACAGGACTGCTGAGGCAGAGAGGGATCCGACAAATCAGGAGTGGCAGCAGCCCAGGCAAATTAAGCGCGTCTCACAATGAAACGTCATTCATGGTTGGACGACGTTTGGTTAGAAGGTGCTGGAAACTGTGTAGAACTTTTTTGATTGCTGCAAATGCTGGCAGCATTAACAGAAAAAGATTGGGTTAGGAAAAATCGCTGCAGTATTCCGTCTCAATATATAAATGGAGAAAAACAAACGATGAAAACAGAGGTGCTGTTAACGCATTTCTTTATGGTGGTTGGATACAAAAGAATAAAGTTTAGTGCAATAACAAAGTTCAGGTGAAGCACTATGTCAGCAGGTAAATCACAGGAACAAATGAAATGTTTGCACAGATACCTTGCAGACTTATCTACCAAATCTAAACATTTACTCCCATTTCCTCTTTGGTATACAGTGACTTTTTACAAGCTGTAGATATACTTTTCTGTTCTTTCCATGCCAGGTTCTGTGGGTGATTCATTATGGCCCTACATAAATACATACCAGGATAAATGCATTACCACTACAGGGCCACTACATGACACTTATCTTCCTGTTCCTACACTACTTATAGTAAAAAAAAAAGAGAAAGTCAATGAGAAATGCAATGCACCAACACAGTGAGACTGGCCAACAGGACCACAGGGATAAATCCCACTGGGCTGGTTGAGCTTCCCAAAAAGCTGAGATTTCCAAAATTTACAAGTCTCTCAGGGTGTATTATGCCTGCAGTTTAATATCTAATTGAATTATACTTGGCATCAAAATTATTAATATGAAATACTCAAGATTTGATAATCAGTCATATTGTGCCCTGCTGTACTACATTTAACCAGCAACATCCTTGCATCTGTCCACTACATCGCAGTTTCCAGTGTCGACTTCATGCCTCTTAATAAACCAGATGATTTGATCTAAGAGAACTCCCCACTTCATAATTTTACAGCATATTCAGATTGCTCTTTTTGTATACATTTGTGAGATGTTTTGTCTTTTTTTTTCTTGTAAATGAACTGAAATCTAGAAACTAATGAATGTTTTTGCAGTATCCCCACATGTTTATTTATTTTAGTTATTTTTTAAAGGTGCCAACTAACAGTCACCTAACTCCCTAACCTGTGTCTTTCCCAATTAAAACCAAGACTCCTTTTTTCTGACTGCATTTGCACTCTTACTTTGACCATTGTTTATTTGCC
>JAQNCA010000032.1:7522941-7536418 GCA_029783725.1 Acanthurus tractus
TTGCACAGCCTTGTGTCTGTCAATAAAATCAACGCACATGGCTCTAGGCAACCTGAGTCTACCTTGCCTGGGACCAGCCATACACATCAAGGTGGGTGGCCATGTTGTCAGACAAGAACAATTTTCAGTGCATGAAAAATGTAACAATATCTCCCTCGTGAAATCAGTAAAGGGCTCTATCAGGACTGTTTAGTGTAAAGTTTGTTCACCAGAAGTGGAATTGCTACAAAAGTAATTAAAGAGTAATCAAATAAAAAAGTGACATTTCTATGATGTAGAAATTTAATTAGCTACATTACTTATTACATTTTTCACAGGGTAGCTGGTTATTTGTTGCTGCTATATTTTAAAAGCAACCTTCCCAACGCTGATGTCCTGTTTGTCAAATGAAGTGACAACTAGTGATGAGGTTAGGAAATGCAACCAACTGAACACCATTTGACTTACCTTCCCCCTCACATGTGAGTAAGAGAAACTATGATGTCCATGAAGGTAGCAAAAATATAAATATTCTTATTAATGGACCCTGTAAAGAGCTCCTATTCAGACTCATTTTAATTTAATGAAAACTCAAGGATCCTAATTTTCTGGAAATTAAAAATAAAACATACTAAAAAATGAAAATATGTTTATGTTATGTGCTAAAATATGTAAACTCCACCTCTGACATAATATGCCAATTTATCCCTATGTATCATTCAGAGTTTTGATGAAGATTGAAGCTTATAACAAACTTATAACAATGTGCATGAGTGCCAGTATAAAACAGAATTTGAAGTACTCTCAGTCATCATCAGCACCCGCTGTTGACCAACATAAAGGCCAACATCACAACCAACCAGTATTATATGGAAAACCATCCCTCAGCTGAGTCCTCCCGAGGCGTTTACTGGCATGAGGCACGAAGGAATTTCTCACTCTGCTAGACTTAACATGGGCCATTAAAAATCATGTATCTGCAGCTGCTGTATCAAATTCTTTTATTGAGAAAAAAAGCTGTTCTTTTGCCAACTGAACCAGTGCAGGCAGATGTTAACTTCAGCAAGAGAAGTGGCACCACATCCAGCAAAAAAACATTTTCCTGAACTACAACAACAACCAAAAAAAAAAACGTAGCCTCTCATACTTGGATCCAACAGGATTTGGCTCAGGCTCAAGTTTTTGCAGTCATGCATATAAAACTCTCTTATCATGTAACTGGTTTTAAAGCATTAAAAAACGTATTTGGGCCACTAATACTGTTTTTATATAAGACACCCAAAAGCTTCCGAAAAATCCCTAGCAGCACCTTCCTGCTGTAACCAGTGGAGTCAGTAACCTTTGTTTTGGTCGTGGAAGTCAGAGCGGTGTGTCATAACACAGAGGTTATGAGGGTTTGGGGGACATGCCTGTCTGATGTTTTTCAAGCATGCAGGACCGACAGTTTGCGAGGAAATTTCCTGTTATTTACTGTGACCTTCAAGCACTGAACATGACACACTGGTTTCAGACTGAAGGCTTTATGATGATAAGGGATGCCCTCTGTGGTGAGATGTATTGTCTCCAGCACCTATGACCTTTTGTCCATTTTACCAGTTGTCTGAAAATGTGACAGCAGGTTTGAGCCCACTATGACTTATTATTCACATTAAGCCTGAACATATTAGGTGTAGTCATTCTCACTGTTGAGTAACAAAATAAATTAATTTGCTCCCCCTTATATTGCCACTTAATCTGCTGCAGTGCTTGTTGATAAGGGAGTATGCTTCGGTAATGACCTATTGAGCCTGCACACCATGTTGAGTCCATTGATTTCTTACCGTGGCAAAAGCTGCAGCCCCAGTTTACGCCAATATATGTTCAGCCTCTGTGTCAAGAGCATTTACAACGGATTAAATTACCTAGGACAAAATGTCAAGCAATAAAGATATCTTTTAGACTTGGATGAACCTTAAAAAAACTGTTAGAATTTTTTTCACTTTGTTAGATAGCATTGTATTGACTAAAATGCATCAAAAATTAAATAATCATCCTAAAAATCAATATGTCATGGTTAGTTGCATTGCACTGTGTCTAAATGCTCTGCCTTTACCTCTTCTGCATTTCATTCTGATTGCTGTTGCTGCTATAATGCCTAAATTGAGATTATCTTACCTTATCTTCTCTTGTCTTATCTTAACCTAAATCATCACATCTTATTAACATGTAAAATACAACAAAACTAAAAAAATAAATTCTCACAACACTGTTCTCTTGATTTTATCAAACAGTGAGGATTTGGTGTTTTAGTTGCCAGAACTACAGCTCTCCATTATCATACTGCAAAATAAATAAATAAATAAATAAATCCTTCTCATCCTACAGTCTGGCAATTTGGCCATTTACATGCTGCGTCTGCCAGAGACAAAACCACTGGAGGAGAATCCGTGTCTGAAGGTTAATCGCATCATTTGCCAACTGGAAACTGAGCCATTTCTGTTTGCTTTTTTCTTCCATTTTTTTAGGGTTGGTTTTCCTCAGAGTAATTTAACGTCTAAATGGGCACAGTTTGGATCTCACCCATGCTGCCTGATGCAGTTTCAGAGCTGGTTAATGGTAATAAATTCAAGTAAGGTTGTATTTGTTACCCAGATACAGTCCTCACCCTGTGTGCCGGAATACACTCTCATATAGTCTGTGCTTCAGTCCTTTCAGCATCTGGAAGACCCGATTAGCTAAGCTTTGTGCTCAGAAAGCAATTTTATGCTTTATTCCACCCAAGAGAACTAATATTGAAAAAAGCTCCATGAGAAAAGCAATAACACCACATGTTATATTATCTCTCCTCTTCACCTTTATCAATGCAGCCAGGTGTACAATGTATTATAAGAGACAATAACCAAGAATACAAATAAGAAAGAACTTCACTTTGGCTTTTAATGTACCTTTTTCCATTCTGATTTTCCCCTTCATGGAAATGGGAGCTTGGTATAACCTTCTAACACTTGTTTCCAATCGCTTTTTTATTCAGTCATTCTGAAAAATCTCTTTCTGAACCATTTCCCTGTTAATTAATTGGGAAATGCTAAGTAGTAATTTCTCAAACTTTCAATAAAAAACTGTGGTTCTTATAAGAATAAATTACCTCAGATTTTAAGATATTACATTTGCAAGGTACTACATGTATTTTTTCTTTTTACTTCCAGTCTCAAAAGGAAATTTTTAAACCAATGACATCCAACTTTTCCAGCATGACCCGGAGTGACATGTAGGAATGACAGTGGCCTCTTTAGTGAGTGTTAAAAGACTTAATCATGTTTGCACAAAGTATTTATGGTTACAGCATGAGATTGGTGGCTCATACACATATGCAGTGGTGCATTTAGGTGTGTTTTTTCATATTTGTCGACCTCTGGCATTATTAACTCAACAACATGCTGCACTGCGTCCAAAGAAATCCATGCCATAATACTTTAAGTCTGTTAATGTAGATGTAAAAGTCACAGAGCTTTTTTTCCCATCTGCCTTTTAATTAATTTGCAGCTCTCTGGGGTTCAAAGTGACAATCAATGGCAAATTAATAACCTGCTTTGTCCTGTTGAAGCACATGGCTGGTCTGGATAGTTAATTAATCACTGGAAGACTGGACTCCTTATATGGTGGCCATCTAATTGTTCTATAAATGCATCACAAGTAAGACAATCAGATGCAAAAGTTGTTGTAGTAAATATTTTAATGATGATAATGAAGATTTTATAAACAATGCAGTGATATATGTGCAAAAAAACATTATTTTTGAATTGTTGTGCTTTTCATTCAGTGCTTTGGTGCAATTTCTTGATGCCCAATTGATTAATTGATCACAACTTTGGTGGCTAGAGAGGTAGGATTTGGCTTTCCATAGTTTTAGCATTTTTTACTGAAAATAAAGCCACACTCAGAAAACACCAGGGAACAAGAAGTTCACAGAGCAGGAATAAATGAATTTACGTCCCACAAGACAACCATTAAAACAGAACATATTTTCCCAAGATGCATGAACTCTAGTGCACACCTAAATGCCAACCAATACACTGTTCAAACAGCATGCTGACATTCAATAGCGGTATTTACCAAGCAAGCACAAATCCCTGTACCAGTGCCTTATAGTAAAAGGATGCACATGTTCATCCATGCTGCTTCTTTATGATCTTGTACAAAATTATCTCTCCCATAACGTTATGCTGAAATTTTTAAAAAAAAGCATGAAAAATATCAGTGGCATAATTAACATGAATAATGTATAATTGAATAATATATATTCTTGTAATTTTTTTCCTTATTTTCTTTAAACACTCTCCAAAGGTTGACACAAGTACAACACCCTGTATGAATTAGTTAAATAAAACCTTGCAGAGTTCATGTTTTTCATTTACTAAATGAAAATTGAGTTTCCTCATGAACAAGTCTTGTAATGATATATTGAAGTGTAATGTAAGAAGAGTTCCATTTGCGTAACAACTACACACGTCTTTGAAAACCAAATCAAACCACGTATAGACAGGTTAATTCTTGAAAAGCTAGCATTTTGTTCGTAGGATAATGCATTGGGATAATGCATCACCCGTTGGAATTTACATAATGATGCAGGAGAACTAGCAAGGGAGAATGAATTTATTCATGTCTTTACATCTGCATCTATTCATCACCATTGAAAAGGGATTGTGGCCACAAAGAGAAAGAGAGCCACAAGACTATGTGAGTTTTAATGCCCATTACCCAGTAATTGGCTGTTAAGCCCTACCTTCTCTCAAAAGTCATTACACATCCCAAGAACTGTGTGCATAATTATTCTTACTGCCTACTACTCTAATGTTTGCCCAGGCCCAAACGCACAGCCGTGGCCCTCTGAACCCTTATCTTCCCTTTGGGCTTTACTCCAAATCCTGAGTAAATCAACTGGTGCATGGTAATTGGTGTGTCTTTATCCCTGTGGCAAAACGAGGCCACATATGTGTGTGCATGCAAACATGTGCGCATATGTGTAATTGTGTGGGTGGAGAAGTCTCTACTTACTGGACCATGCAGATTAGTTGGGTCCTAAAGAAAAAAAAAAGATGTCTTTTGACAGCACACATCAGTATAGTAGATCTGTTAAGACACAGCCCACTCACTCACTCACTCACACACTCACTCACTCACTCACTCACTCACTCACTCACTCACTCACACACACACACACACACATGCACACACACACACCCACACGCACTCACACCACACACGCACATACCCACATACCCTCACATACCCACACGCATGCACACACACAAACACACCCACACACAGCTTTGCCTCAAAGGAGGTAAATACTATTTTCCTCCCAGTGTGAAAATATCTATTAGGCTAACTTGCTTCAGCTCTAGCCTCCCTCCACACAACATACACACCACAATATTAAATGATCTATTATTGTATCTAACAATGTTTTCAAATTATCTCAAAAAGTGTAGGTTTGAAGGTAGGATACTGCAACTTAGTGGTCACATATTTTTTTATTTTCTGTCTGTATTTTCAGACAGAAAATAAAATAAACAAAAATAAAACATATAAAACTAACATTGCTGGTGAACTTGTGCCTGCCAGCAGTCACAGAAGTCAGCTTGGGGTTGGTTTCTAATCTGTTTTATTGCTTGTATTGTTTTCAAAGTATGATGAAGGCATTGTCAAATATATGAATTTTTTATATCTATTGCATGAGAAATTTTTTGATCGCCAGCCTCATGGGGCAACCAAGCAATTACCTTTAACAGTTGGAGGTCGGCCCACAGTTAATTATACTGAAGTGTAAAAACAAGAACATTTTTATGGAGAGCAGGGGCAATGTAGCTTGCCACCTGTTAAGCTAAGCTAAGAGGTTGATGACTACAGCCTTGGTGCAGCAGCCTCCAGTGAACACAGCCTGACTGGGGTTGAACAAAGCCTCAAAGAGCAACAGAGGCCAGTGATGACTGGAAATATGGTACTGAGCTCATTTACAGTAACTGGACTACAATAACAAAGGCAAGGTGTAAAATGAGAGGCACATTACTGAATCTGTCAAAAAGCCATGTCTGACGTGTGAGGGGAGAAACGTGGCAAAAAACTCACCTCTGTGTTGTTGTGTTAATGGACTGAGGGCAAACTGTGTGCTACAGCAACTTACAGTGGCTCTCTGAAGTTTAAAGTTATATATTAAGACAAGACAGGCCAGTTTAGCATACAGACATTAATGCAATGTGATATTAAAACAAAATGTCAAAACTTTTATTTCCTTACAGCTAGTTGATAATTTAGATCATTTAGGATTTAAAAAAAAAATCTATACATTATGCCCCTTCAAAATGGAAATTAGATAAAACATGATAAACTTTCAGTAATATTGTGGAAACACAACTGACCTATATGACATACTGTAAATTTGTTGTCAAATATTCATCTTTTTTAGTGCAATCCCAATTTTAATCAGCAATTTCATCATAAAACAATAAAAAAAATCTACCTGTTTTTGTAAGGGAAAGCATCACAAATTTAAAAGTAAAAATCAGTCTACATTTTTATAAAGTAAATGGAATATATTACAACTGATTTAGCTCACAGAGAAACAGAACAGCTTTGCAAGTTCACAATAATTTAAAAGAGACAATGAAACAGTAAAAATAAAGGATGCAGCATATATACATGACATATATCCTTTTTCTGCACAGTAGCACCCATCTGTGCTTACTGGTGAAGGTGACAGGGGAATGAATTCCTTGTTTACCTCTCCTCCCTCCCGTTGATTTAAATGAGATGCCACCTAGATCCAGACGTTAACCACTTCTGACACTCCACTCATCTGAATTTCAAGTAGAAGGCATAAGGGACAGGACATGCTCTGGGGAAAAGGAGTAATTCTGGAAGGAGTGACTATGGGTCAGTTGACTGATTTGATAAAGTTAAGAGTGGCCATTATAAACTGAATATAGCCAAGAAATTATGCTGGGGACACAGAGCTGCAGGTCTCAACTAAGGGAAAGAATGGGAAGAGCGTGAGTCCTGACATATTTCATCTAAGTGACCTAAAACCCGTCTGTAATAAGATGAAACAAACACTGTACTCAACAGTGCTTTTTTTCAGAGCAAACTGGGAGTGCACCCTCAACCTGTCCTTTACTCTGGATGAACTGCCAGGATGATGGGTGATTAGATGACCTGACCTAAAAGGGGATCCTGTGGGATCCACTGCTCTGGCTGATGGATTCACACTTCATTTACTCAACAAGAGCAGACAGGAGCTCTCAGAGCAGTTTAAACATTCCTCTTTATGTGTAAAGGGAGGACAAAGAGAGATTGAGACATCAAAGAAAAGGAGGAAGAGGCAGTGAGAGATGGAATGAGAAAGTGTAAAAAGATGGAAGTGTGGAAAGATGTTGAAAGAGGATTAAAGTTTACATGCTGTTGAAGAACAACTCTGCAGTTTTTGTTTGCTTTCAACATTACAGGGAGGCAGAGGTTCGTAAACCTTCACTTTTGTAAATAAACAGATACAAGACCAAAACTGCTGACAAAGAAAGTGTGCATTTTTCAATCAATACATTTCGTTTTTCCTCATACTTGTGAGTCTTACTTGGCCCAGAGTACTTCTTAGTTTTTTATAACTTAACCTCTGCCTGGTGGACCCTTCTCCTTTTAAAAACTACGCCATTTTTTTGAGTTAGCACTAGCCAATTAGATGCTAGCAAGCCATTAGCAAGCTAATTTATAGCAGCAGACTACAGACGAGGACAGGTCAATACTGAGGGCTTATGACAACATGAGTGTTGTTTTGACAATTTAATCAATAAGAAAGATTTGTGGTGTATAAGATATTGATACTATCAAATCAAAATCTCCCCAAAGGGATCAATAATGAAACTAGAGAGCCTTGGGGGCTTAGCTAATGGTGAATTATATTGCCTTCAGACAAAGCCAATCTAGCTGTTTCCTCACTTTTTACAGCCTTGAATGGCTGCAAGCAGGAGCTTAATCTTTATCATACAGATTGGTGTCAATTTTCTCAACTAACTCCTGAAAAGCAAAAGCATGGATAAATGAATATTTTCTGAAAACTAATTAACATTAAATATTACATGGTGTTTATCCTCACAGAATCTCAGAATTTTCTCTACTGTTTCCACTAGCAATTGACCCTTAGCTAAATGGTTGCACATGCATTTAAAATCATTTTCCTGCTGAAGTGAAACCCTGCCTCAGCATGTTTGTCAGGTTCTGCTTCATTGCTTGTGGAATTATCCAGTAACAAACAAGATTGAATGATTGATTGAATAAAGAATTGCAAACACCAATGTGCACTTGAAATCCTCAAATTCCCAAGAGGTTTGCTAGTCTGATGGCTTTGGGGAATACTGCAGTCTCACAGGTTTGCTAAGGGAAGGTAAATATTGCATTTCTGCTATGAAATCAAGGGTCTTTACTGAAAGGAAGGTCTTGATAAATCCTCTCCATCAGAAGTTGAAAAGGGAGTGTTTTATTTATGAAAAGCTAAATTTATTTAAGTAAAAGTCGCAATAATCCACAGTTCATATTCTACTGTCGATTTAGGGTGATGTTTTTTAAAATTTCTGTGAAAGTACAAACCCACTCTCATGAAAATATACTTAAAAGCAAAAACAACTCTCAGAATCAAACATTTTTTGCATGTATTGCATTATAAATACTGATTAATTATTGTGTTCATCATTTCAACCACATAGCTGATAGTTGTGCAGCATATGTTTTTTTATTTATTCATATTTTATACATTTATAATATTGTGTGTGGTTGCATGGTACTACCTGAATTTACTCCTCAGTGCTGTAAAACACTAATAATATCATCATTTATTGCTTGGTTTGTTTTCCTTATTTTGCAAAGTAACTAATCTAGTAACTAAAATGATCTGAGTAAAAGCACAACATCCATCTTTGAATTGTGGTGAAATAGGAGTGTCAGAAAATGGAAATACTCAATTAGAGTGAAAACACCTCAAAAAGACACTTGAAAGTGCAGTTCTGTAGTACACGTTGTCCATAGAGAGGCACTTTTGCTCTTGCTAACAGCTCTAATAACAGCCAGAGTGGACCTGAGGGCAGAGCAGGCAGGAGCTTCATGGCCAGGAGAGTGAGTCTCATACCGTTTTTCTTCCCCCGAGCGTGCACTTGGCCAAAATAAGTGTAATATGGTGTAAGATTCATATTATTATTCTATCAACATCAGCATTTGCCTCTTCCAGAACATGCAAGTTTATCCCTGAGGATAAAGAGATCAGGGGTAGTTTGATAAAGATAGGATTGGAAGCAGATGGGTAATTGGGTGTTATTATCTGGAGACTAAGATTAAGAGTCTGTTAAAAATCATGCAAATGTTCTCAGCCCTACAAGCTATATTTCAGATCAAAGAGTCAATGACTAACTTACTTACTCAGGTGGATGCCTGACTTTTTTTTTTTTTGTCACAATGTCAGTTTCCCTTTTTTGAAGATAATTATCTCAAAGCTCCAAAAACAAAAACAAAAAACTGTTGTATTCCAGCCATGATGTTTTCCAATTTGGGGAATACAAGGGTTTGACGCTTTAATAACCTCCTAGCTATTTCAAGTGGCAGCTGACTAAAGACAGAAAATAAGATGTCATCAAGGGAGTAAGCAGCTTATTTCTCTTCTCTCTGGATTATTCTATTTTTCCCTTTTCCCCTAGGCCGAGGTCCAAATTCCAAAATCGTGAAGGGAAAGCAATGAGGCAGATGCTCCTCTAGTTAATCCAAAATGACTGTAATGTGGCTCTGACTGCTAAAAAGTTACCTTGAAATGGATTTTTTTCCTGCAAATCTTCAGCTCTACTAAATAGATTATTCACCTGTCTGTGTAAATCCTGCAGTAATACAATACATAATTTATTCTGTACACAAGGCATACAAGACAAAGCGTCAGCCAGTCTTTCAGTTATTCATTCATTCATTCATTCGTTTCATTCACTCGTCATCAGCTATGCAGTTTGATCTGTTTATGACAAAAACATGTTTTTAATGTTCAACACACCTGATACTTCATTTTTCCTCTGTTTTGGGTGGGGAGTTTCGTCTCAATTCATAGTAATGACTTTTAGAAGAAGAAATTGTTGAAGAACTCTATGCGTCACTGTGTCTGCGGGTGTTACTTCCGTTTGTACGGTTTTGGAGGAAAAAACACCAAAGTCACACCGACTGACCCAAATATTTAACCATTAAATCAGATAACTTCACACTGTGGTTCCAAATCACAAAGCTGTTGCAGTTCAAATATTATTTATACTCCCATGTCAGAAAAAATCTGCCGAGGTGAAAAAACAAAAGAAAGGTAACTGTCAAAGTGAAAATCATCTGTTTATGTCGGTTTGTTTCAGAGGGATTGTGATCTGTAATGATGCAATGCTGAGCTTTCTTCAGTGTACTTATTGTTATTAAATATTCATCCTTACATGTATTGATTCATCTTGACGTCTGATTTCCAAAGTTGCAGACGAATGCTAACGTAAGAGCTAGTTTGAAAGTTTTATGTAAAAGCAGAAGTTTCCTCATTTTGCCTTGTTGTCTCTAATCCTCTGAGGGTTTGTACTTTTTAAAGGATGTTTTATTGATGCGCCAAGTGCAGTTGTGGTTCGTAGTCCTGAAGGTTGGTTTCTGCTCCCAGTCCCAAACAGAATGTTGTGCCATGCTCAGTGAACATTGCCTCCAAAATAATTGCACTTTGGTGAATACACTGATCTTAAGGGACCAGGCAGCTAATGTTACACATGTGACTGAACCAGAGAAGGGATGAACACTCTTTAACAAAACTTTGACAGCAAAGAGATAAAAGGGGAAATTATAATGAGATTGCTTGGATTTCTGTGGCTGACAGGAGTTTGTTTTTTAAGCAAACTCTACTGTAAGAAAGGAGACAGGAGTGAATCTAGTTGATGCTTTGGGATCATCAAGATCATTGACAAGAGTAGAAAGAGATTTAGAAACTGCAAAAAGACGAAAATGTCGGAGAAAAGAAAAACTTCCACAGATAAAGCCTTGGGGGAACGCTAATGAATCCTGATAATGAAGCCCTCTGTGAAGTGAGGAGTTAATTGGAATGTTAAGTCTTGTCTCTTTTATGCAAGGAAAGTCAGCCGAAAACCTTTTTACTCATTAAGTAGACACAACAATTAAGGGGAGACATGACAGCTGGCTCAGAGCAAAGGCTAACGTACAGGACTCCGAGTCTTCTCCACATTAATTCATATGTGTTCCTCCTGGACATGCCATCCGTCACAGTCATTCAGAAGAGATTTATCTCTGTCTCTCTCATAGGCAGCGCTGTGACATTTACATTTGCCACATGACAGCGAATCATCGGGGTCAGCATTCAGGCAGTGATGTTCCCATCCTCTGGTGCCTCTGTGAATGGGAGGAGGTGAACATTACTTGAAGCATAGTGTCATCAAAATCCTTATTCACACTGATAGAGAAACAAAGGGAGAGCAGAGATTTAGAAACAGAGTTAAAGAGAGAAGGATAGAGATTCAGACGCTTTCGCAACAGCTGATTGATGGGAAAGAAACCAAAGTGCAGCATTAACTTTTCTCAGCTGGACAGCCGATGACAGGGGGAAGATGCGTCTATGTATGTTTTATGGACTTCTTGGGTAGATGGATAGAAAAGGAGAGGAAGCGAGAGGCTGACATCTATAAGGGACATGAGATTAATTGAGGGAAGAGCAGAATAGTAGAAGATGAGTGACACAACTGAAGGAAGGTCACTGATTGTGTATGTGTCAATAGAAAACTGATTCCATTTAAAATGAAAAATGAAGTAAAGGAGCAATCAGAGGCAACCAGTAACTGATGTACGGACGTCAATGGGTGATGCTGAGACCGAAGACTCCTGCCCAGATGTTTAACATTAAACACATATTCACGCACACTCACACATCTAATACAAGCATCAGATGCAGGAATGAACATTGAAAAAAAATTAGGTTCGTAAGTGGATTTTTTTGGGCTACCTGTAGTTTATTAAACATTAATGTAAGTCTAACATTTTGAGGGTTTTTTTTTCGCTCTCTGTGAAAGATTTAAAAACTAGATGAGGAGATCAAGGCAGTTCTCATATGTACAAATTAATATAAAATTACTGCCAGTCACTGGTTTATATTAGCTTGTCATAAAACTTTAAATGGGTGAAAACAGCTAGCATAGCACTGTCCAAAGTTAAAAAAACAATCAAAAAAACTACTCCTGTAAAATCCAGCTTAACTTTCTTTACAACATGACAGGATAAAAGAGAAAGGTAACTGTTTCACAGACAAGGGACAGTGCTCAGTAATATGTGACGAGTTGGTTTCCTTCTCATTCCAGACATTTTGCTAAACTTACTTTTGCTAACCAGATACTGGTTGCAAGCTTACCTTTAATAGCTTAACGAAACGTTGTAACAGCTACGCTCTATGTAAGAACTTTAGTGTTACAAGTTTTAATTTAGCCATGTATAAATCTTCACTCAGTAAACACTGATGACTAAGCTAAGTTCGAACAGATGGTGCAGCCTGTTTCTGGTCCAGAAGCCTGTTTGTTGTAAAGAGCCAACTGGTGCCGGTTGTGTCTCAGCCAGAGTCAGGCCTCATCAATTTTTGGCACATTTATCAAGCCTGGACACTAAACTGCAGACACAACCGAACCTCTAGTATATGAAGCAACTGTGATTGTTACAGAACTTTAAAGATGACAACGACAGATAAGCAGTCATAGATATCCTTATTACGACAGATATATAATTACAGGATGTTAGATGGATGGTCAAGAGGCAGAGATGGAGCAATGAACAAGAATGAAATGAATGCATGAATAACGAGCTACCAAATAAGTGAGTTAGATAAATTAAAGATCCACAGAAATAAATGGAGATAGATTCTGCGACGTTTAAGTGGTGAGAGAGAAATAAAACGTATTCAGTCACAGACAGGTGTGAGAGAGAAATTTAGAGGCAGGAAGGCCGAGGCAGACAGGCGGATGCTCACTAACACTGACTTGTCTGCCACTCCGACATCGCTGTACTGGCTATAATTATTCATAAGCCCCTAACTCCCCGATCAAACATTTACATCCTCTCCCTCAGGTGCTTCACAGATGTCTCCATTTGTCTCGTTCACTGTTGCGGATGTTGGGTGCCGTCCCCTATGTATGATTTTTAATGCAGACACAAACTGTATTACCGTATTTTCATTTTTGTAGCACACTTCACTATTATCATTAAAGGTAAAAAGAAATTGTATTGAAGAATTCAGCCACCGAAACATGAAATGAAAAAAAGCTTTTTGACTTTTTGATTGATGAGGTGTTATTACGATGTATACCCTGAAGGCTTTTACACATACACTGCAACACTTGCTGATGTGCTCCCAGAGGTCAGGGGACATGATTAGAGTTCAAGCTCAGCCGTAGAGCCAATAGCTAACAGGGATTGATTATTTTGTCAG
>JAQNCA010000032.1:7546565-7557048 GCA_029783725.1 Acanthurus tractus
ATGTGACTCTGGGAGTGGAGGAAGCAGTCTGAGTTACCTTTGCTTTCTGCATGACAGTTCCTGTGGTGGAGGCATAAACAGATGGAGGTCTCCTTCTCATCTCTGAGGCACAGTTTACTGGTAAAGATTCACTGTAGATATTCTGTGTCTTTTTGCTGGAGGCCTACACAAAAATGAAAAGACACAGAATTCATAATAAAAAGTATATGTACAGGTATTTTGCAGAACATTTATTTCAGTAACAGATGTACCTTAAGGGGGGGTTTAGCCTCAACTGGGGCGCCTAGTGCTCCACCGGCCAGGCTCTTCTTGAGGTTTTCTTGGACATGAGTCATCCGGAGCTCCAGGTCCACCCTCTCCGCCTCTTTAGCTCGACAGGCTTCGTCCAGCTGGGACACACGTTTGTTGAGGGAGGACTTTCTCCTCTCTGCTCCACAGAAAGACAGGGGAGAGCATCCAGTGCAACAGAATGAAACAAACAAGGAGTAGAAAAATAGATTTTGTACCGTAGTTTCCTTTCTTCAGTAGGAAAGTACATTTACTTAAGAACTGCACTTACTGTATGCAAAATTTTGCAGAACTTTTACTTGAAAGATTTCTCTTTATCTTAACCTGTGTGCAGCAGTGAGCTGTGGAGTGCTGATCTGTGCTGTAATGTTGTATACTTTTCTTCAAGTACAGGGAGGGGCACAAAGAAAAGACTGAAGGAAAAAACTAAACCAAAGTCTAGTGAAGGCTGAGTTCAGTCAGTGGCTGAACTGAAAACAAACATAAACATACACTCCCTCAGTGCTTGCTGTGCTTACAAGCTTATGGTAAAAGTACCATATACTGGCTGTTTGGAGTGAATTAACACACATGATCGAGTGGTCAAACTCATGCAAAGTGAAAAATTGTAATGCCTAATTAAAACTTACCTGTAATTCATTTAGCTGCTAATGCTTTTGCACTTGAAATGCTAACAACCTTGCATGCTTTTTTGTATGTGAACAGCATCCCACGTGAAACTGGAAAAAGAATTCACAGCCAGGGTTTTGAGTCTTATAATAAAAATTAATTATGTGTTTAACTTATTCCTGCAGGGTAATTCTCCTCTCATACAGCTCTCTAATAACATAGGTTAGAGAGCAGGGTCAGGGATACCGTGGGGAAACAAAGTGTACACTTGACTTGCATCCCCTCTGGTTAATTTGCAGATGAACACTCAACCATCTGGCTGGCAGAATATGACTTAGTGACTCATACTTTTGTTTGGGAGAACACGGTGGACCTACTCTCTATCGAGCCTCGAGATATTCAGCTGTATTCAGAGGACATAACGTGCAGTATTTTTATGTTCTAGCTGTGCAACTTCAGTTTTTGGATACTGAAGAGCTGTAGAAATTTATTTGAAATGGGTTCAACGATGACTAAGAAGCATTTGTGTTGCATCAGCTCCCCGATTCGCCTTGTATCTCCTTACCAGAAGCTGTCTTCAGCTCTTCCTTAAGCTCTTTCTTCTCCTGCCGGAGGGTCACCAGTGCACTCCGTATCCCATCCCTCTCTTTTTCCAGCTCCTCTTTCTCTTTCAGGTAACGCTTTGCATCCTCTTCAGCTCGGGTTTTCCCATACCTTCCATACTGGTTGGCATCTGGATGGAGATGTCAGAAGAGAGCAAAGGTGAAGGGTTAAACGTGCAGGGGTTGTGGGAAGAAGAGAGGACATCTCAAAGCAATATTTCTGCCTGTCTTTGTTAATGTCATGCTCCTCATGTGTTGAGTATGACGCCACCTCTTCAACTCACACAAAAGCCTGGCATGCAAAGTTGACTTTTCCCATAATTCAAACAAAGAATTTTAAGAGAAAACAGTGATATAATATATAAGTAAGAGATACACACACACACACTTCTGCAGACGGGGAGGTCAGAAGGCAAGACAGTGAATCTAATGTCCAATAAATCTCAGGTTACAATCCTTGAGCCTTCAGCCCTGGAGAGCGTTTGCCCTTTGATGTGTCAGAACGTCGCAGTAAAGGCCTGTGAACCGGCACTGAGGAGAGCACAGGGACGGGCGACCACACCGATATCACTTTCCTAAACTCAAGACGCTTATCTCCGCAGAGAGAAACCGACGTGACGCAGCGAGGGAAGAGGGGCGAGGTTATGAATGAAAAGTGAGAGGATGACCGAGAGAAGAGAAGAAAAACGGGAATATTAGACCAGATAAAGGCTGACATTTTATGAGTGTGATTTAGTACACCACTGAAAGGATCGTGTGAAGAGTGTGAGGCACAAAAATCACAGGCTGTTACTCTTATTTTTTCATTTCCTTTTGCAAGACATTCGAACGGGGAGAATTTTGAAGCTGAGTAGACACAAGAAGGAAACTTGAAAAAAGATATGATCACACCGTACTTTGACATCACAGATGCCTGGTTGGATGTTAATGACAAGTTTGCATTAAAATGTATATTTTGTATCTTCTCATTCAACTGCCACAATGTCTTTAAGATAAAAAAGATTCCAATATGAAGTGTCTCAGATCTTGGCTTGATCAATAAAAAAATAAAGTGCAGTTTTGCAGTGCTTATAAATACAATGGACATAAAAAAAAAAAAAAAGTCAAATTTGACGCATTTAAAACAGAAATCACATCTTTTAAATATTCTTGTCAAAACTTCTTGCCTGCATTACCGACAATGCAACTAGAGATGTTCCAATACCATACCAACGACAGCACCTGGTTGGTATTAAGTACCAATCTGATACCAGTTTCAGTAACTTTATGAATTATCCAGATGCTGTAAACTCCTCATGCACACACCGCAGCCTGCTTTATAAATCCACAGAATTTAGACTTTCTTAGGAAAAATCACCCTCAAGTTTTATCTGCACATTACAAGTGGAACAACCCTCAGAGAACTTGGCACACCAGCATGCTTCTCAAAGTTGGTCTTTATCACTGCCAGTTAAATGTGTTTTAATTTATAAACTTGCCTTTGCTCTTATTTTGCTCTTGCGAAGCACTTGTGCAATTTAAAGCCTATTTTCAGTGAGTTTTCACTGCATAAATGAAGGGTTATGAGTGTAGTTCATGATCACAGGCTCAGAATCACAGGAGGTGCAGCAACATTAAGTTTAGAAAATCCGCCTCATGCACTTACTTGAGCCTGTTCGTTTGAGCGAGACTAAAGGTTTGGTTCTGTCAGAGTCACTGCTGGAGAAACTTGAGCGCCGCTTCCCCTGATTCCCAGACTGCTGCCTGTGGTTCGCCCCTGACTGGGAGGGTCAAGCGGGGGTGGGGGACATGACATGTGGAAGGATGCAAAAAGAGGGATGAGGACGGATGAAAACAGGAAAAAAAATCTGTATATTTGGTTGAAAAATAAACAAAAGTTTGGACTAACTGTATGAGACAACTGGAAGTGTGTGTTTGTGGCTGTAGGTGGTGAAAGGTTTGTGTTGAAGTGTGTGTCAGTGGGGTTAAGAATGGGGTTTACTGAGCTGTAAAACTGCCATGACCTCCTGCCTTCCTGTCACCAGTCTGATCACTTTTTCTTTTCTGTCCTGTCTTTCCTCTCCTATGCCCAAACACTGCTTTTACTGGCCTACAAAAAGCTGTCATTGATGGGCTTGTAACAGAGCCCTGTCTGTCTGATGACGGTGACTGATATTGGGTGTCATATTCAGACAGTGACTGTCTCAAACAGCTGCACACACAGACATGCAGCTTCTAATCTATCACATTAAAGCTTTAACACACAGGTTTAACTGAATTTTAAATGTGTTTGAGCATCTGAGCACATTCGTCCCACCTGCATGTCCTCGTTAGGGACCTCGTCATATGTTCTGGAGTCGGTGGAGGCACTGCTGGAGGATGTAGCCCACCTGGGGTAAGAGCAGAAGGGGAAATGAAATCTGCGTGAGGTCTGAACATCACTGCATCGGTCAGTGGCCTCGCTTTGACCTCGCTCATATATTCAGACTCCCGGACTCTGTGTCTCACTCACAGGAAGGAATGTCGCGCAGCGTCGCGGATGTTAGCGATGGTTTCCACGTCAACGTAGTCGTAATGTAGAGACTCTGGATCTGTGGTCGAGCCCGTCTCTGCCAAGAGGATGCCGAGCCACCTTCCAAGCTCCTCAGAGCTGCTCGCCTGGAGAGAGAAAGCAAAAAATCAGCTTGTCATTCTGTAAAATGTAACAATTTAATCAGCGTTAACATTTTGTCAACATGTTGGCAGCAGAACAAAGTGCAAACACAACATTTACATATCAACTCAACTGTCACTTCTGTTTGCAGACAGTTGTTAATTAACACTTTTAGATAAAATATGAGCATTTATCTGCCCTTTAGTTTCTGTTCATCCAACAAATGTAGCTCCAATTTGGTCTCCACCAACGACATAAATGAAAGAAAGATGTACAACTGCTGAGGTTGAAGAGGCCAGCGACACTGACTCAGAACATTAAAAGCTACTGGCTGCATGATCAAAACATTGAGAGTTACTGCAGCGAGGTAAGGATTCTCTGTATGTTTGTCACAATGAGCCCCTTCATTGAATTAACACAAAGTCATCTGACCTTTTAGAAGTTTTAACAATATTTATAAGAAGTAGCTGCACTATATTTTACCTCCAAAGCAGCCACCTCTGTGCTGCTCCGCAAGATTCGGAAGGCGAAGGGATGTTTGGGTCCCAGTCCAGGGACGACCTCACAGCCGTGGAGAGGCAGCGAAGGCAGGGAGGTCCGAGAGTCTCCTTTGTCGTGGTAAAAGTGCAGAGAGCCTCTGCTCACACAACACCACTGTTCCCGCCACATCTGATTCACCAGCAGTGACAGGTAGCCTGCACGGTGAGGAAGGAATGAAAAATGACTCATCTGCATTTTTGAAAAAAAAACTATAGAGTGATTACGGAAGTGAGGCGGGGTCCGACCTTGTCGAGGGTCACTGTTGGAGGTCCGAGGATCTCCTGGCCGAGGGGGTTTCTTCTTTGAGAAGCTGATGATTCGTGTGATTTTACGGCCCGCAGCAAAAGCCCCCCGTTTCACCTTGCCTGCATCGAACATGAAAGAACCAAACAGCTGCTTTTTGACTTGTACTGTCCATGGATTTGACATGTGGAAACTATTGTTCCCTTAAAACATGTTCTAAACACCATTGACTGGTTAAAATTGAACATTTTGTCAACAGACATTTAAAAACTCAATCTATTTTTCTTAACTTGGACATACATCCAGGTTTTTTTGTGTCTACATGCATAAATGGGTCAACAGTTTTTAAAGTTGGTCCAATATTAAGCAAAAGCACTGCAGCCTACAGATGTTAAACAGGGCTGCATTGAAACTGCGCATCACCATTCCAACAATCACTTACTCTGCTTTGGTCAAAATAAACGCCTTAATTCACAGAGCGAGTAGTGAAAATATTGTGAGAGGAGCGAGCGGTTAGTCGGACCTCAGAGAAGCAGCAGGGGAAACAATGTGTACAGCCAAAATATTTTCACATCTTACTCTGTGAATGAAGGGTTTATTCCGAACGAGCCAGACTTTGTGATTGTTGAACTAGTTGAAAAATGAACCGAGGAGGCTTTGGTGAGTTTCAATGCGTCTCTATTGTGTTTCATTGAAGTGATTTTATGGTGGATTTGGAAAGAGCAATACAACCACTGTCTCTGATTACACCACAGCATCAGTTACTGTTTTTCAGAAAGGTCTACCTTTGGAGGCATCTTTTCCATTATGTCCTCTGACACTTAACAACAATTTGAACGAGTTTGCAGCAAAAAATCATAACAGACATTGTGAAGTGCACTGATGGTATAGAATAGCCCCCAGAATGTAGTGCAGTTCTCCGTACGGGGCCGTAATCAAACATTGTCATCATCTTTTGTAACTCAGAAGAAAAAAAAAAAAGGAATTCCCTTTTGTTATTTTTCGGTCTCACCATTCTCTCTCCCGTTTTCTCCAGTTGAGACACCCACACTGTCTGAATCTGACGTGTTCCTCTCTGCAGATAACCTCTGAGGAAGGAGCACATAAACACAGGTTTAGACTTTCAACAGCTGACTCCAAGTCCTAATAAACAAGATCGAACAAACGAAGAGCTACATGATTATACTGCTCAACCGTGAAGACATGATGACGCAAACAGACCTCTCCTTCGCTTATTTCCCTCACCAACTCCACGACGGCCCCTCTCTCTGCATCCTGTGTCTGCATTCGCAACAGACATATTCTGCAAACGCGGCACAGATCGCTTGGCTTTAAAGAGGATGCGCCTGTTTCAGCACTGACTCACTACCACCCCTATCATTGCTGCCTTAACACCCAATTAAGCCACATATGTCCTCTTTGTTGTATAAGCAGAGTACAGGTATCACTGCGTCCTGTGCCACACCAGTTGTTTAGTAAAATAGACGTTGACAGCACAATTGCTGCTCATTACCATCTCTCCTCGCCTGTGAATAGAAATGATGTCTTCGGGGGTAAAAAAACAACAAAGGCGTGCCGGGACGTCGTCTACAATTACCTTGTCAAGTTCAGTTTTCCTCGGAATGATGGGAGACGCCGACTCCTCAGGCCCGGCGCTCTGACCGCTCACCTCTCTAACCACCTGTGGGGGGGTATTTTGCATGTGTCACTTTCTACTGTTCACTTTGTTTGAGGTTTGTTTGTTCTGACTGTGAAGCCCGCAGGCAGATATTGTTCGACAGGATTGATGGCTGTGCTTCCAGTCTACATCCATATCATTTCACAGTGGAGCTCACCCTGAGCCATCTGTGCGCCTGCTCCTTGCTTTGCACCGCCAACACCAGCGCGTCTCCATTGGGCAAGGTGAACCGGAGTTCATGGTGCTTCCTCTTGCTGTCCTTAGGTGCGTAGACCACGGTGCACTGGGGCAGCAGCAGGTCCACATAGGGGCATGTGTCTTTAGAACTCTTATAGCACTGCAGAAAAGAGAGGAAAGTGTAAATTGTAGAAGGATTGAGGAATTGCAGAGGCTGTGTATGTGTCCTGGATACATGACCGCATGGTTTCCTGAAGGCTTCTCACCTGTAGTCGGTTCTCTCGTATGACGGTGAGCTGTTTCGCCCACTGGCCGAAGCGTTTCTTGCGCAGCAGGAAGGCACAGATGCGACAGTCCCGGGCAGGAGGCATGGAGCTCTCATCCGAGGGCCATTGATGAGTGAGCCGGACGCCAGGGCTCCTGTCTTCCTCATCCTCCTCATAGGACTCGTAGGAGCTGCTCAGAGCGTCAGAGTCGTTGTCTGAGAGAGCAACAACAGAGAGGACAGAGTGTGTTTTATTTGCTGTAAAATGGCCTGTTTTTATCCTGTGATCTTTTGGTCCTAAAGGTGACTTTGTTCTCAACTTACAGGAGTTTTTGCGGTGTGAGTTGATGCAGGTGGTGGGGTAGTTGTTTTCAGCATCTTCATAGCCATCCTCTATGGAGTTGGGAGGGCTTGACCTGACTGAAGGAAGGCAAGAAAAATTGCCCCCGTCATCCTCTATATTTTACGACCTTGTGTTGTAAACTATCTATAAATAATTTCGAATCTTGAAACTAATGTGTCAACATGCAGCTTGCACCTCCAGATCGCGCTTGGAAAAATACTGCATAATTATCTTTATCATTTAAGTGATGAATACTGATTAAGAGATTTTACACTGTAAAAAATGTTTAAAAAAAACAACAACTTCAAACTTGAAATAATTTTAAGGCACTTTCCTTTGCTAATTTTTGATTTCTTACTCTTTTAAATAAAAAAAGTTTTCCTAACCTATGAACTTCTTCAGAAATGATTAAATCCATAAAAATTAAGCTCATAAAAATATCTCAGTTCACTTCGAAACTTAAGAATTTGAGTCAGACCTAATGCTCAAAAACTTAGTCAACACTTCAAATTCTTTTTTTCTCAACTTTTTTTTTCTTTTTTACAATTAATAGCAAAATGACAGTAAAGCCGCTGAGTTCAGCAGACGCGGGGCGGGGTGGGGTGGGGGGGTGGGGGTGGATGCTGACCTCGGGTAATGATGTACTCGGGCATCTTGCCAGGACTGAGCGGCACTGCCTCCTCATAGTACTCCTCAGGAGGAGGCGTTGTGGGCAGAGGGGGAGGGGAGTCAGCTGAGTGCGGTGCTGGGGAGTCGGCACAGTTCTGCTGAGGGAGACACACAAACACATTTCTCAAATTACCCCCTACAACTGTGAGGGATTTTAATTCACACCCTAAGAGCTCCTCCATCAAACGGACATGAAGCACACTGTAAACCTCAAAATGATATGACGTACATGAGACACACGAACTCTGGGTGGGTTCCTATTTCTTTATTCTTTCAACAGCTTGCAGAGCGATGAGCATGTGTGCATGGGAAACCCCCCCCCACAATCTGTTTTTCTTCACTTTTTCTCCACTAGTCATTGAGGAGCACAATAGCCCTTTGAAAAACTGAATCTTGATAGTGAGTGCTGACAGGATGAAGAGCATAAAACAACACACATACTCTAGTTCCTTTGTTGGGATTTTATATACATGAATATTTACATTTGCCTGTTTTGAAGAGTCAGCTTGCACGGTCTTGTCTTCTTTCAGATCATCAGTGACATCCTTTAGGTCTCCAAGCTCGCAGTCTGTAAGCAACAATGGCATACGTTTACACTCACGCATAAAGGAAAACATGATATCACATCAGCATGCAGGAATTCAAAACTCACCAAACGTCTCAAAGAGGGACTCTACGAAGCTGGTACCATTTCTGTACACTGATGAGTTCATGTAGATGTAGTCTGTTCCTGAAACTGGAAGTGAGGGAATAACAAACCTTGTTTCTTGCCTTCGAAACTGCAATCTAGAGCAGGGCTTCCCCAACATGAATGTGTTTAATGTGTGTTCTGCATTTTATTGTGTGTTAAATGTCTTCCAGGAGTCTAAAATAAAACCCAAACAGAAGTCATTTCATCTGTTTTTACTAACCTGATGGCTGAATCTGCTGCAGGAGGTTCCACACGGAGGTCTTCTTCTCCTGCGTGGAGGAGCTGAGGTTCTCCTGGTCAAGCATCTTCAGCAGTACGCCCAGTTCACTCACCAACACCTCCATGGCTGCACAGAGAGGGGGCAAAGGTCAGGGGGGAACTGTTTCAGTTTATCAGCACAGAGGGCAAAGGTCATACCGACAAGTCCAAACAAACCCCAAGGTGTGTGTCAGAGGGCCTCTTTCTGCTTTACTTCCTCTGTGTCTTTCTTTCATTTTCTGCCACTTTGCTTCACAGTTAGTCAATAACAATCCGCCACCTTATCTCCCAGTCTCCCTCCTCTCCTCCTCTCTCTGTTACTGGCCAGACTAAACAACAACAAAGGTCTGGAGTGACAGGAAACATGTTTGCTAATTGCTCATTAACCCAGAAAGAGAGTGGGAGTGAAGCTACAGTACCAAAAAATAACAACTCTGACGCTGAATCCAAACAGAACATCCTGCACAAGCAGTGAAGAAAACCAGTGTTGTCCTCTGCAGCAGCAGCTCTGAAACGCTGCTGGCACACACACACACACACACACACACACAGATGGGCATGAACCCAAATTTCAGTCAACTGTCACTCTCAATGCTGAGAAGGTAAATTCAGTACGCTGCAAAGGCTGTAAAGATGCTGGCAGAAATATGAGATTCTGACAAGAATGACTGAAGGTGCACTTTACAGAGCCCGGGGCAGGCCTAATGTAGCAGCAAGCAGGGACCTGATCTTTATCTAACAGTCAGGAGATTTAAAGTCATGGACTCGCACAACAAGAGCTGCCTCAGACAGGCAGACCTCCTGCAATACACACTCAGGGCTCCACAAGCTGTGCAACACTGTGAGGACTTATAGGAATCTATACATCACATCATATGCTGATGTGAGAGTTGGGACTGGTCCACTCCCTGTTTTTAGAACAGAACTTAAACAAACCGTCTCACTCCCCCACAGCTGCTGGACATGCTGAGAACAGGTCTGCAACCTGCTGCCATGTTTGGATTCCTCCTTTATCTGCCTTTAGCATCTTTCTTATCCCGTTTTCTGCATTTATACATCCTAAAACTTGTTTCTCTGTAATTCCAAAAAAAAAAAAAAAAAAAATTACTGCAAAATCTGTAAACTTGCTAGTCACTGCTGGCACACTTGTCTTCCCACTCCCTTCATCTCGCTCTCTCACTCCCCCATTTTCACAGCCCAGTCACATTAGACCTGCTGAACCATGCATCTTGCTGGGGTCAGCCACGGGACAGCTGCTGAGCCAGAAAAGCCTTTGTTCAGCGGGCGGTCATATGGCAACAAGACCTGTTGCGTTAAACAAACACAAAACACACACAAACACACATAAGACACGCACAAAAATGTAAAACACACAAGAATGCTTGTATGATGTGTATTTAATGGGCCATGTCCAAAGTGAACTTTGGCATAGCTGTCTAGAAAAGACACACAAGCCATTCTGTCGTGTGTGTATTTGTGTGTGTGTGT
>JAQNCA010000032.1:7597691-7609348 GCA_029783725.1 Acanthurus tractus
AAAATCTATGTTCGCTGGAGATTTTTAAGGACAGCTGATACAGAATGAATATTGCACTTAATTTTGCAAGTGATCCCAATCATGAATCCAAATAAGAAAGGTTGTTGTCTAATTGCACAACCATACGTACTACTGCAACCTGTACAGTAGCAGATGATGTATCTGCTGTGTGTGTGTGTGTATGCGCGCATGCATACCTGCAGACACTGCAGACAAAGCACTTGGGGTGGTACGTGCGTCCCAGGGCAGAGACCACCTCTCCTGTGATGAAGCTGTCGCAGCGGTCGCAGCGTGTGCCGTACAGACGCTGATAGTCCGACGTACAGATGTACTCGCCTTTCTTCTGGAAGAAGCCGGATCGAGCCAGATCACAGTTACACACTGTGGAGAGAGCAGGTGAGGGGAAGTGAGAAATCAGGAGATTCAGAACACTGAAGTGAAAAGGAATAGCCTGAGAATGAGGGAATAGACAGATGTTAACAATCGCAGAGGTAAATGTTGGTTTCCTTTCAGCAACAAAAACAAATCGGTTTCCATTTTCTGTCATGTGGTTTAAATCAATCCCATCCATTAGACTTTTTTCAGTCTGAGCTCCTTTTTACCTGTTTGTGTGTGTGTGTGTGTGTGTGTGTGAATGTGTGCTTGCTCTTGCAGTGTGTATGTTTGTCTTTACACACGACTGCAAGCAAAGTCATTCAGCTCTAGACGGTGGTGAGCCAATTTGCCCTGATGGGAATATAATGATATAATCAGCGGAAAAGTCATTTTGTGCAAAACAAAGTGAATAAGAAGACAAAACAACAGACCGCGAGTTCCCAGCATCATCGCAAAATCGAATACGGACTCGTTAAACACCAACGGGGAAGTCTCGAAATCATTTTCTGCGTATGTACAATGTGAACGCTTAGTTCATGTGGTGTGTGCGTCTCTAAATTGTGTATCCTGAGCAGACAAAAAAACGTTGCAACCGTTAGCTTCATAACTGAGAGTGAATTCCAGTGGGTGTAACAATATAGTTCAGAGGCGTTTTTCACAGATCACTGTGGTTGCTGGTTTCTGGTTTCCCCCAGTTTATGTGGTTTACCAACAGGAAGGGTTGACAGTTATTGTAACCTCCGGCTGGAAAAAAAAAAAAAGAAGCATGGCGCTGGTGAAGGTCACATGCTGTGCAAAACAAATCCAGATTGACACATTGTCTCAATCTGGACTGTGAGGTTCAGCGGTGCTCGCTTTAAACCAGGCTAGCCGTTTCCCCCTGCTTCTCTCTGAAGGAAAAGAAAAAAGTGCCTGTTGCAGGAGTATTGCAGCATCACCTCTAAAGCTCACCACATTACACACAGGGGATTAAGTGCAGGACTATATCTTGGTCGGAAACAGTTAGAGAACTAGCAAGTTCATCTGGATCCATTTACTGTACGTGGAAAAGATTTAAGAACATATCAAATTTTTAACTAACTATGAGGCTTCCAAAAGTGTTAAATTCTTCCTTGAATGCCCCTTACTGCCTTCAAATCTACTAAAAAAAACATTAAAAAGCATACCCAACTATCTTTTCTGCTCACCAGAAGAGAGTACAACATGTAAATTGAGACAGAGACTTAAATGATAAAAAGATGGAAGAATTTCTGGCTTCCATATACATGAAGGGAAGAATTTAAGAGCACAAACACTCGGACTCTTCTGATTGGCCCGTAGCTCAGGTGAAACAGGAGGTCATGGGTTGGAAACAAGATCAGAGGCATTAAACTGCTAGACTGAATAACCTGAGTGCACTCTACACTTCCAGGTAAGAGTGTAACTATCGTGCACACATGCAACAGTCGAGCTTACACTTGCAGCAACACCAAAAATAGCTTCCGGACAACCTGTGGGGAAGTATCCATATTTGACCAAAGCTGGATCTTTGCACATTCCAAGTTGCCTCAGCTGCTTTAATCAAATTCTTTTCTGAAGCTGGAATTACCCATGAAAACATATACTTTATCTACACCGAAGCCAAACCACTGCATGAAGTATGGAAATATAATCTACATGAAAAAAAACTGCTCATCCTGAGCTGAACAACATCAGGTCCAACTGACGAGGCTGAAAAAGTGAAAACTGCTTGCGACACACTGCAGGTAAACATAAGTGGATTCTGCCACAACAAATATGAAGCGGTGAACATTTTAAGCTCAACAAAAAAAAGCATCCTTCTCTTTGAGGCGTAAAGAAGGATCTTAACTACCAACAACTGGCTGCGGATAAATGGCTGCATCCTGGCCTCGCTTTAGAGACAAGTGTTGCTGCTACAGACTGGCTACACGTGGCTCTCTAAAGCCACCAGCTCTCAGTGTATGCTGGCAAGCTCAGGGTTCACAGACAGACAGACACACACACACACACGCACATAAACCCTTCAAAGGGGTTCATTTAATCTCAAGCTGTTTATGAGGGAGGCATATTGACTTAATGGTGTAATAAAAGATCAATGGGCCCTCACTTAAAAACAAAACAATCTCAGCTCCCACAGGAGGACGGGAACCCATAAATCCATGGCTGACGAGATGCCACTGTGCGTATGCAGAGACAGGATGATGAAATGGGACAGTGTGTATGGTGAGATATGATGATGGATCTTTATCATTATGACAGGTCATTGGCATCAAGGCTCGGCGGCTGCAGAAGTGCAGAAGGGAGGAAAGCAAAGCAGGAAAAAAAAAAAAAGGGGGGGGGGGGATGCATGAGGAAGACCAGAGCTCAGATTTAAAATAGCCTGTTTATAAAATGTGCATATGTGTGTGCGTGTGCAGACCACATTTCCAGAACCGCCGAACAATGGCACAGAGCTTCAAAAAGTGTCCCTGCTGCATGTTAAAGCAGACTAACGAATGTGCTCACCAGAAACCCAAATCACAGGCTATCTGATGCCTTCATGGAAAAAAGGGGAAAGAGAGAGTAAATATTTCCACATTCACTCTCTGCAAAGGGAAAAAAAAAATGTGTGTGTTTCTGAAATACATCACATTAATTTAATTTATAAAAAAAAACATTTTCCATCATGTTAAATTAAAATGTAGTAAAACTTGCTGCTGTAATCCCCCCCTCCCCATCTCTCACTCACGAAATGACTTACTTTTATAACCTGCGCCCGGATCGATTTTCAAATTACTGGAATCTGCTCAATTAGCCTGATGCACTTTATTAGCATAGGGACGCCTGACCAAATCACAGGCGGCCGACTGGATCTGCTCAGACTGGATTGGATGGGACGGCTGAATGGTTCACCTGTTCTGGCTAATCACATTGTTTTCTTTTGACTGGACGATTGGCTGGTTGCATAGCAGAGGACATCCCTCCTCCTCAGTTGCCATAGGAGACGTAAACCTTCCACAGTTGCCCTAGAGACAGCTAGGTCCCTAGTCTGAATGATGCGGCGGTGCTGCTGGTGGCACATTTGGTTTTGTTGTGGTTGAACTGGTGGATGTGAATACCGGATATTTTCAGTACTGATATTGTTCCTTTGACACCTGCTGTGATTGAGGAAATGTTTTACTGAAAGTTGACAATCAAGATTTTACTTGAATGTGACAAAAACTAGATGCTCAAGCATCTGCTGTCTGTTATATAAAGCGATGAGTGAAGCAAGAACTGTCGCAGCTCATTAAAGGCAACAAAATTACACCATGTAGACCATAAATATATTTACATTTAATTCATATCTTAAATATGATGAGTTATAGATTTTAGGGCAACGGCTTTGTGCTTTGCAGCTAATTGAAAAATAAACCTGATTAAGTGTCTGCAGATATTACTGACATGAACAACAGTTTTGCAGCCAAAAAAATGACACTTGGTGAAAAAAAAAGGGTCACAACCAAGGTCTTCACTGGAAGAAACCATCTTAAAGTTTGACAAAGAAACAAACGAACACACCTCATACACACAGTGCTTCAGGTAACTGTCCTAAATTTACCTGCAGCAACCAAGACAACTTCACATCTCTATGGAATAAGGAAAAATTGAAGTTCTTTTTTTTTTCTCATCAAAGGCGACGTGTTGAGATAATTAGTGGTCAGATTTGTTTTGCAATTACAACCTTTGGTTTTGTTACCAAAGTACCTGCTACTGATGAGACAGACAGGATGTAACTATTACAGTTTATCTTTGGAATGACAAGGCTGTATTTTGGTGCAAACAAGTATAATGACAACTACATTAAACTGAACTAAATTAAATCAGTGCAAAGTCACTTTAGGCTACAGATTAAATTGGATCAAAATGGTGGCACAAAGAAGTAAAACATTCAAAAACTGAACCCCTGACTGACATGGAGTGTCCATATTTGATTGTGACCATCCAGCCCATAGTAAAAATATTACTGCAGGAGGAACAATCAGATGAAGATGGAAGCTGCACAGAGAAGGAGAAGTGATGCTCTGATGAATGCATCACATGAAGGGATGTCATAGGCAACGCACTGTCAGACAGTTGACTTCATGAACAGAAATACTTAAAATCAGCTCTCTGTTTTGACATTCTCGTGTTTTACCATTTGTCGAGGCTAAATGTCATGTTCTGGCCTTTTCTTATCCACTCAATGTGTAGCTTCTGCTGTTTTTTGTGTTGTAGCCTGCCACATGATGTTTCTGATAAATTTGTTGAAGCTGCCTCACCCTGTTCGGTCTGAAGAGACATGTTTTGACTCTCCTCGTGGGTCAGAGCTTGTTTAAATGCCCTGCTGTCAGTGAGATGTGCTCAGATGGAGAGTCTGGACAGATCGTTTGAGCTTTTTCAGCTCTGTTGCACCTTGGAATGTTTATCTTGTTATATGAGTGTGGAAGAGACATACTGTGTTACTCTGCTACTGTTCAAACAGAACGGTTTAAAAGTGGGCAATATTTTTAAAGGAAACTACAGTGGGCCATTGTTTGTATTAATGTAAAGGCGACAAAAAAAGGACATAAAAATAAATAAATTTCAATTCTGTGAGCTCCTTGATAGGTTTCAAAGATAGATGCAACTTTGTGAAAAATGAAAATTTCTCAAACCTCCTTAAAAGTCTCAATTTTTTTTGCAGCTTTCCTTCCATCCAACTCTCATTTTAGTCGGAACCATTAAGTAGAAGTTGCAAACTTATCCCTCCACATGTTGTAGTTGCCAGCAGAGTGGGTGGAGATGGGTCAGAGCCTGATGTCTCCACTGCTGCAGAGACGTGGCTTAGCTTGGCTCCAACAAGAAGGGCTTTGGTTGCAACCACACAACTAGCACCACATGCCGTGAACACCCACCCATTAAGACAAAAGCCCGATACAACCAACGAGGGACCAGCCTGGTTTGTCTCACTGTCCCATGAATGGCCTTTAGAGATTTATGCCGTAACCACTCGTGGGAAAGTTGAAGATCGTAATTGCGTAGAATTTCTTTCTTCATATGAAAACTATGTGTTATTTTATGGATGCATAGACAGATTTATCAGCAATTAGTTTCTTGAACCAAACATAATCAGCTACACAAGATTCAACTACATCAAAGCCCTCATTTCATCTATTTGCTCATTTTATGATCTCTCTTTCAATGGCGCTCTAATGAGGAAAACTGAAAGATGCTGCTTCCCTCCTTCATATTGCTCTTTTTTGGCAACGCGGACCGTTAGCATCTATCATAAGTCTAGTGATTAGGGGGGTTAGCATGTAGGCTGGTGTCTGCAGCTGTGGTCATTAGAACCGCACTGATTAGGCACCCACAGGGGGTCCGCATGATTGGGTATTTATCTCAAGCCAACAGACGCAATTAAAATTCCCTTCTCAAAGTCGGCCCGGGCCGGAACCCCAAAATAGTGCTCACACACCCCCGCCCCAGCCTCTTCCCCTTCTCTTTCTCTGTCTTTCCGTTTCTGAAGACTGCTTCCAAATCGTTGTGGCTCTGAGCACAAGGTCTCCACTTTATCTCAATTTGCACCTTCTTTGCTCACCACAGGACTGTAACTCCATGCAACCTTCTCCACGCTTTACCCCCACAGGCTCCGTCACCGTGACTTTTCCCTAAGCTCATCATTGCTACTGTTAGCGCTGCATAATGTGCTGTTAACTAAATGGACATACTTTGTCAAAGAAGCCCCACTGCACATCCTAATTGTTTTAGTGTTGCTGTCAACGTTGGTCTTTTTTTCAAGATAACAGGGGTAATAACAGGGGCAGCAACAGTTTAACACAGAGGCATGTATGTAGCAGGGCAATGACAAGTTTCAGCAGGGGAGATACTCACCTATTCACCCCCACATCTGTGCTACCAACAAGGGGCCCGGCTCCTCTGCCCTCCCCCTGTCCCCTGGATCTGAGCCCTCTGACAGGAGGAAACACTTCAAGAGTAAATAATGTGTTTTCTCAAGTTGTGCCAACTCGCAGGGTGGGAGAAGAGGCCGCCAGACAGACAGGAAGAGGACTGAAACAAAAGTCTCTAACCACACTAGCAACTTTGTGAGGCTGTGCTCTGGCATGGCGCTTTCAGCTGACATTTGCCAATTAGCACTGAGCACAAAGTCCAGCTGAGACTAATGGAAGTGTCAGTAATTTCTGTTCAGCATCCAAAGTGCTGATACATTTTAACCCTCTGATGATCGACAAAGATATTACAATTCATCTACTGATCATCTACCTCACATCTTAACAAAATACTTTTACTTAAATGCCACTAAAATGTATTATTCATCTTCTGTGGAATGTGAATGTGTTTGCTAAAAATTCCTGACAAGTCATCCCACAATGGTTGAGATATTCCACTCAAAAACAAAATGTCAACTTGCTGGTGGCAATCCAGGAAATTTTTCAGTTTCTAGTTTGTAGGTTTTAGCGGTATCTAGCAGTGGTGTTGCTGACTACATGCAATGAAACTTCCATTCTCGCTCACCCTCCTGTTCCAAGCATGCAGGAGAAACTACAGTGGCTGTGAAACTTGCAAAAAAAAATACGGAAGGTTAAGTAAAGTAAGGAGGTGATATTTATCCTCTGGTGAACATGAGTGCTTACGAAAAATTCCATCCAATAGTTGTTGAGCTATTTCAATCTGGACCAAAGAGGTGAGTGACCGATTAACACTGCCATCCCTAGAGCCGTGCTGCTGGGGTGGCTATAAAAAAGTCAAGCTGTAACAGAAAACAGAAGGACATTTGGTCGTAGAAAAGGGCAAAAGGAGAAAGAGAGAGAGAGAGAGAGAGAGAGAGAGAGGGAGAGAGAGAGGGAGGCAGCTGAAGGCTAAAGCAGAAAGAAATCGTGCATGAGTGACAGGGTTCCCCCAGCATTTGGCCGCGGTGGTTGATGGAGACAGATGGTTGCCCAGTGGAGTCCCTTCATACCAGCAGACCAGCCCTGCTGCTGAGGCCCTCAGCTTTTAACCCTCTGAGGGCTGATAACACAAGGGGAAAATAGGCGTGAACGGGCTCAGAGACACACAGGGATGACCGAGCTGCTAGAGATGGCCTTGTACTGTAAAATGGCATAATAATTCTCCACAGCGCCAGCTATATTTACAGATAAAGTTTGTGCCTGTGTGTGTTTGTCTAACACTCCAGGGTTTGATGCTTAATGATCCTCTTTATCCTTCAGAAATCACTTCTGCACTGAGCCAGACACTTCAGCAGCTCCACCTCACTGGTACACACACACACACACACACTCACAAACAATAAAACACACACACACACACACGCACACACACACTTAAAGACAACACACAGGCCGTCAGTGTGTGAAAATCCTTCCGGACGGTGATGCTTGGGAGAGACAAGCGGAGGAATAATCCCTGTCATCTATCCTGGAGCCTGGAGAGTTGTCGGGGAAAAGCGCCGCTGCCTGCCGCGGTCCCTTCTCTCACCGCCGGAATCTCTCCCTAGCAACCAGGCTTTGGCGTGGTGATTGGACCAGCGTGCCAGCAGTTGCTATAGCTACAGGAAGCTCCCCTTCCCTGTAACCCCCCACTTTTATTTTCTGAGCTGTGTGTCTCTTTTTCTGTTTCTCCTCATAACCTCTCTTTGTTTTACTCTTGGTTCCTCTTCCTGTTTGTCTTTTCCTCCCTCTTGGTCGCTTTCACTATCTCTCTTTTTCTCTCTCTCTCTCTACCTCAGTCTTTCCTTCACCATCAGAGAGCAGAACTGTAGGTTGATGTTGTTAACACACAGGTTGAGTGATGGGGGCTAACGGCATCCAAAGGGGAAGCCGAGCTGACTGAAACAGGTCTGCAGAGTAAAAGACAAAGATGCTGCAATTTTACAGGCGTCCTCTTGAGAACGCCAGCTAGAAAAAAAAAAAGCATAGGCAGATCAGTCATGTATTTATCTGACCCGTCTGTGTAAATCTGTTTTTTCCTTCAGCATTGTTTTATTAGAAAATTCAGTTTAGTCTCCCAAAAAAATAAATAACTACTTGGAGCAGCCTGGCAGTTCATGTGCGATTGTGTCTGTGTTTGCATCGGCCTCTGTCTGCGCTTGTGTGTTTGTTTCTGAGCTTCTGTGTTTTTCTGTTAATATGGGAGCTGACTGCAAGAGAAACACAAGCCCATTTTTTTGCCTTCTCGTCTGGTTTGTGTGTGTGTGTGTGTGTGTGTATGTTAGCTTTGCACCCGTGCCACTGACAGGCCACGCTGTTTCTGTTGGAATCTCAGAGTGCCAATTATGCTTCAGAGGCGGGGTAAATGTGGTCACTATGTCATTAGGACAGTATGCACGAGTCAGCCGGTCTGCTGGTAATACAACACCACACCATCCATACAGTGCAGCCTGCTGCTACACTGAGAAGTGCCACGGGATCCACACACACACACGCATACACACTCAAACACACACACACACCCCCCGCTGCCTTCTCTATGTCTGGAGCTGATGCATCAATCTGTGAGCTGGCTTCTGTCTTCAGCATTTTTCCACAGACTTATTTCTTGAGCTGATTGCGTGGCTGCTTCTCTGAGCTATAATCAGATGCTGTATAATGGGTTCAGATGAGAGGTTTAATGCACATGATTAGATATCTATTCTTCTTCTGACTAAAGCATAAGAGAGGAATTATGAAAATGTGGCATCTAGAAGGTGATGTGGTTGTGTGTGCAAGGGCGGAGGGAGGATGAAATGATCAACGTGATTGATGTACAGTATGTATTATGCTTGCTGAATACATTTACTCAAAAATTATCCAACTGTTTGATCATGATTAATTAAGAGCGGCAAAGTCGTAATCAGCGGGAAAAAAAGAGATTGAAACAAGGAAAGAAAAAGCGGATTTTGCTTCTTGGTGATCATCATTGGTAAAGGTCTATGAAACCCGGGTTCACACACTGATTGTCTTTAAAAAAAAATTACCAGCCAAAAAATGAAATCAAATATTGAAACACGCCCCAGTCATGGAGTTCATAAACACATCTGACAGATAAGGCAATTGGCTGCTGACAGCGGATTGTGGCAATGGCATAATACAGTTTAGCCATTAGCCTCCAAATCGCACGCCCCGCATGCCAATGTCATCCTGTCCCAAGATGAGAAATTGATTTCATGCTTGGGTGACTGTCATCAGGAAAGAAGAGAGAGAGAGAGAGAAAGAGAGAGAGCAAGGGACAGAAACAGTGGGAGAAAAAATGGAAAGACAAAGAGCATTGAGAGAGAATATAGAAATTCAATCTTAAATCCTGCTTCCGCATTCAAAAACATTCAACCTCAGGGGGGAAAAAAAAAGCTGGAGTCAATAAAAAGCAGAGAATATAAACACAGACAATAGAGAATAGATTGAGTGTATGAAGTTCAAGAACATGCAACATGTTTGTGTGTGTGTGTGTGTGGGGGGGGGGTTGTTAGACTCTGAACAATGAAAGCTTTAGAAAACTGCTGGCTGTGCAGAGGCCCATACAGGAAAGCATATTATGGGCAGGGATGTGGCAGAGTGGGGCCACACAATAGTGCCCCGTTGCCTCATGGGACGCAGAGAGCTCTCTGGAACATGAGAGGGGAGGGCTGTGTGATAGGTGTATTTAACATGATGCTCATCGATGACAGCTTTCCATTACTGTGCCGCCGCTATGAGCGAGAGGGAAATGAAGGAAGGATGGAGATCATGTGAGAATCAGGTTGGTGTTACACTCAAGTGATGATGTAATGTTTACGCGACACAAACAGCACCCCCATCCCCCCTCTTCTTCTCTTTTCTGCTCTCTTCCTGTGTTCACCCCCCTTTTTCTCTGGGGCACAGAATAGCGCCTTCTGATTGGTTAATAGCACCATAGAGATGCTGAGAATATCCACCAACCAGGGCCCGGGTGCCCCTTCACACCGTTACCACAGCAACCCTTTACAACCACAGTGAGCGTGCACACATGTATGGATGTGCACGCTGCTATGCCTCGGTGCATGTGTGTATGCGTGTACTGTATGCATGTGTTTCCATGTGTGTGACAGCTACACGCAGGGAACATGTAGCAACAACCCTCCGATGAATAGCCTTCAGTGAGTTTATCTAGTGTGGAGCAGCTTTGTGCTGTGCAGCAGAGAAGTGCAGCTCATGCAGTGAAAAAATACAAAATACTCGGCTTCCTCTCCTCCACATCTGCCAATGACCTGACTTCTATGAAAAAAAAAAAACAGTTTTGAAAGATTGCCAGGAAAAGTTTCTGCTGTTCACAGTCCATGTCATGGAGTCGTTTTAAGAACTGACGATGAAAAGTTCTTTCTTAAAACATGCAAAAGTCCATTTTGCCCCAAAACACTGTCAGTCGAAGATTCTGCAGTATCAGTATGGTAGCTAGCTTAATAAATAAGTTAATTTTAGCTTCAGGATTTGGTTGAATATTCTGCTTTTGGCTAGTAACTAAATATATTGAAAGTTCAGTTATTTCAAGTTGTTGGTGTCTTAATGTCAGCCCTGTGATAAACTGGTGACTTATCTATGGTGTACCCCACCCTTGCGCAATGTCAGCTGGGATTGGCTCCAGCCCCTCCTCCACGACACTGCCAATGATAAGTGGTTACAGATAATGGAAGGATGAATGGCCTAGTTTCAATTGAAAAAAAAAGAACATTAACATGTTTATTTGACAGTGACATACAGTAATTATAAATGATATTTTTTTGAAGACTGAGACAGAAGCTAAAGGGTCACTGTCAACATTCAAGTTTCAGCTAGAAAATCTTTTAACAATTAAAGATTTTTATTTTTACATCTGCACGGAAGAGAGTGAGTAGGTTTATTATTATGGACATTTAAATCATATGTAGTGTAAAAATAACAAATAACAATCTAATGACAAATAAATGAATCACTTTGAAAGGGTGCCTGTGATGGAAGCCAGCAGGAAGAAAATAATCAAATGCTTCCAAACTAAAAGGAAAAAAAGTTTTAGGAAAATTGAGAAAAAACCTTAAAAAAAATATAATTCAGAAGCACATTTGCTTGAATGTGGAATAAGTGAAGATACATAAGAAATAAAGCCTGTTAGGGGACAAATAAATGATAAAGCTTTTTAAACCGAAATTATTTACGAAGTCATAAAATTATAACAACTATTACCTGCAGTTGTAAATTGAAGATTCAAACTTCTGATGCTCTGTTTTAAATCTGTTGTTTTGGGAAATTTTCACAGGGTGAATAATTTATTTGAATATGTTTGTATCACAGCCAGTTTGACATAATGTCAACATAACA
>JAQNCA010000032.1:7609448-7620429 GCA_029783725.1 Acanthurus tractus
GGGAAATTTTCACAGGGTGAATAATTTATTTGAATATGTTTGTATCACAGCCAGTTTGACATAATGTCAACATAACATAGTTAAGCCCATCAGAAAACAGTAGAAATAATAAACAAAATGGGAGCGATTTGTAAGAAATTACGTCAGATAAGTTCATAATTATGCAAATATGGGTGTTATTAGATGACTGCTGAGAACGCATTTCTTCTTAAACTTATCTGGTTGCTTTTTTCAAAGTTATCTGAAAATGACTGGAAGTCACCCATGACTAACTGACTGTCTTTGATTCAAGATGGCTTTATCAACAAAATCCTGTGCACACTTGCTCCAGGCTGTACAGCAGCATGATAAATAACATTCTTCAGTTCTTTGACTTCTAATTTGCAAACGCACAGATACTCGACTGTCACAAGCTGCTTTCAGAACTGCACTCATTCCTTCAAATCTTCCGGCAATTTTGCATGTCAGTGCTATGTTTGAAAAGGACTCAGAGTCATTTTTCCGGGCATGTTCTTCCTGCAATCTTGCTGAGCCCAAAAGATCCAACAAATCCAATTAATTAGATCATCAGCTTCCTAACTTTTTATTCTTCCATTGATGGAAACAGCTTGTAACGAGAAACCCTTGAAAAGTTGCAAAGTTCACAACATGTTTGAAAAAGTGTGACTTATTCCTGTCATTCTACCTGCAGCGTCTTGACTGTAAAGCTTAAAAATCACATGGTGTGATCTCTTTAAACTATATATATATATATATATATATATATATAATATAAACTATATATTTGGCAGAGACCATATTTGTAAGGCACTGGTTTGTGTATTTCTTGGTTGGGACTTAACTTCACAATATCAAAAAGTATTCCTTATAACAGATAAATAAGCGTCCTTAAAGAACCTATGGGAGATAATTATATTTCATTTACAATACTACACCCTTTTTATGTAAGACACATACACACATACAGTACTGTTCCCGTTATAAGCGAATGTGAGAATATGATGTCACTGTTGTGTCTTTTGTAGGTTAATAGTGCTCACCTGTAGCACTGCTAAGCTAGCTGTGGAAGTCTCATTAGACCACAACGTACAACCGAGGGAAAATCCTTTCCAATAACAAGCTACCTTAGCAGGAGCCTAAGTCCCCTGCACGGCTCCTCTGATCCGTTCCAATCCCCACCGTGGGCTAATAGTAGCACTCAGCATGTACACTAGGAGATGGATGAACGAGGGGATATAGTGTATATCTGTCAGTGTGTATATGGGTGTGTGTGTGGAGGACAGTGACCAAGACAGATGTCTTGTTTTTAGTCCTCTGGAATCCGAGTCCCATCTTATTCACCTTAAGCTACATTTATGAGCCCGGCTACCCACGCCTCAGGACTTTGTAAGAAAACACCTGTTATTGTGAGCTTACTACAGCTGTTCACCTGCTCTCACACTCACTGTGATGTGTCATTATAGGTCTGGTTCCCATGTCTTACCGGTGCAGGTGAAACACTTGACGTGAAAGTGGGTGTCTTGTACTCGTACCACCTCTCCTTTGCATATTTCCCGACATCGCTGGCACCGGATGGGTCCAGAACTTCGTTCACCACCTGCAGAGCCTATGTGAAAAAAACAAAAACAAAGACAAACACATTTTATATTCTATTTCTATTGTCGAAGGTAAGCTTCTTGTTTTCAGCAGAAAGCAGTGCCTTTTTTTATTCATTTATTTTTTGTATTAGCCTGACAACTAGCTAGTTAATTAAGCTAACGTTTGCTTCATTAATTGGTTTGCAAATGCCATTTACTTGATTGCAACATACAGCATATTAAATGTTTCTCTGATTAAAACTTCAGCTAATAGGTCCCAGTCAGAAAGTCAGAACATTAATAAACTACATTCCTGTGTGAGAGAATGACAAGAATTTGTCGCACCCTGTTTAGCTGCTTTGCTCCCATACTAAGCCAAGCAAGATTAAATTAATTGAATTATTTTTATTTATTTAAACTGTGTATTTAACTTTTAAAGTGACAACATTTCAGGCTTTGAGGATTAGGACTAACCAATTATAGACAGCATTATGCCTGGATAACAAGTTTGGCTGGAATCGCTAGAAAGCAAATCCAATAAACAAAACAGAGCTAGCAATGTTAGCCTTCACTGTGACATTGGAGCCTATCATCCAGGACCAGTACAAAATACTTGATACAGCAAATGTGCCAGTTATGAATGAGGCTTATTTTAACTTGCACTTTTGCACTGGTGTTATTAGTTTGGAGTGCATTTAAAAAAAAAATCTCTCACTAAAGCCTTTCTGAAGCCTTATGTGCACCTTTTCTACATGCAGGAAATCCAAAGCTTGACAGATCTGCCGTACCTAGTTGTGGTTTCTGAGGTATGCCTTTGCAAACATTGCACAAATAGTTTCATCTCAGAGTAGCCTGACTGGTTATAATAAAAGCATAATTGGCCAATCATGTAACCTGAAATGATAGCCTACCAGCAGTGTCAACTTTACAAGTAATAATAAACTTGTATCAATTCAAAATCACAAGAGATTATCAATAAGCACAACAAAACCGCTTCTTATATATTATAAGGCATCTCCAATATATTCGGCAATCCATCACCAGAACTGGGACTTACTACACTATGGACTGTACTGTGTGCAGTTCACACAATAAGATCAGTGTGTAGTTCTGTCAACACTTGTTCTGAAGCTGTGAGGTCTGACACCTATGTAAGCTGGGTAAGCTCCAGGCTTTCTCTCCCACTGTCTCTATTTTCACACATTCACACAGGCTGACACACACTCTTACACACACATGCACAAGCACTCTTTCTAACTTGCATTAGGTTAGAAAGTGGATGGATCCCCTTACGTGATTATGCATTAGCTTACATGTCAGACTCCTGCAAGCCCATAGCTATTTCACACTGTCAGGAAAAAAACATTCTCATACATAGCCTTTACAGTCATAAAATAAACTCCATCCCAAGCCAAAAGGTCAAAATAATAGTTTAATTTGCTCTTAAATGACTTCGGAAAATGAATTTATCAAAGACCTCTTAGGCTAATAGAGGTTCTCTTTAAGTCCATCTCTTCCTCTGGGCTATAAACAGACTCCCTTGAACCTACAAGTACAGAAAACCAGCTTCCAGCACTAATACAGAACAGAACAGCTGGGCTCACTGACTCTTACTTTGCTCCATCATCCTTAAGGAGCATGTGAGTGGTCCTACACTTTGTGGAAGGGGTATAATGGCAGGGTAACAACCTGGTCATACAGCTAACTCTAGTAGTGGACTTGAAGGACTTTGCTGCTTTCGTCAGAGCAGCAGCAGCAGCAGCGGCATATGCGCTGGCGTGACAGAGCTACTGATTCCATTTCACTGGATGAATCCCGAAGGACTCAGAGCACTTAGAAAGTCTAACAGCCTTGCATGCCTCATAGCCTGAGCAGCCTTTGCATGCTCCAAATCTGACAGTATATGCATATTGTAAGGTAAAGTATAGACACTGACTGTGAGGGCACACATACATACATCCGTGGCTGCAAGACAGAATGGATGCATGACCGAAGTTGTTTATTTTCCTTTTCAGGACAGCAGTGTAGGCATTGGAAATATGCAAGCATGATTAATTCTCACTTCCAATCTCCCACACTCAAGTCTCTATTAGTTCATTGTTCCCCTCACAATGCTGGCAGCACCACTGGAACCCACCATCCCGTCTGTCAAATAATGATATGTGTGTCTGTGTGCGTGAGAGGGAGAGAGTGCGTGTGACCAGACAAAAGAAGCCAATCGTTTCTGTAGTAAAACACCAAATGAGAACACTGATCCAATCAGGTGTGAATGTGAGATAATGGGAACTAATGGTATTACATGTAAACCTGTGCCAGCACCACTACGGAGAAAGCCTACTGGAAACACGCAGGACATTTGTTTACAATGCTGACCTTCTGAAACTGGGCCAAAACTAACCTCTGGCAATGTATAACAGCCAGGCGAAGTTGTACAAAAGTAACAACATACATCACAACTGAGACAGGTGCTTAATGAAGATTGTCAACACAGTCTTTATTCATAAGGGCCGCAGTGGTCCAGGCAGAGGAAAAAGCAACTCTCCTGCCAATTTTTAACAAGGATGTTTAGAAATGAACTAGTTTTCTAACTTGTTGGATGTGTGTGTGTGTGGCAAAAAGCCACACCACAGCAGGTACACAATCGGCTCAGGAGCTGAGGCCTTACATAACATCACTGAATTGTGTCAGAGCGTTCATTCTCATTGAACACGGCCGAGCTCGCCCCATCTAAACCCATTACAGGGCTCCAGAACAACCCTCCATCCTCTCCCATGCTGACGCGTTGAGTCACTCTTCTAATGATAGCCACCAGACTACAGGTGTAATCCACTGACTCCGAATCAGTGGCGAGTGCCGCCGGGAGAATACAGCCTCCAGCAGACAGGTGATAAGAACAGGGCCAGGGTCAGAGAGGCCGACAGCATCCCCAGGGACAGAGAGGCTGCTGCTATTTCTGCCCCTGACGTGACAGCCCCTGGGTAGAACATGCAGGGAGCTCAGTCACAAGGGATGCTGGGAGTTCAGTGGTGACGAGTGAGGGGAGTAAAGAGCAAGGAAAAACAATCAAATACAAAGACAGACTGGATTTGCAGTATAAATGCAGTTTTTTTTTTACATATTCATGCATATTGTATACATTTTTGGCAGATGTTTAACTTAACATTGACATCTAACGTGCACTGATTTAAGACAAGTCCAATTCATCCCAGTCACACTTAGCCACGTATATGTAAATCATATCTACTTGTGGCTTAAATGTTCAAAAGCTAATGTCTGCAGTCCAAAATTATGGCTGTCTGCTGCAAAGGCTCATACCAACAGGGTGAGGGAGGCTTTGAAACCACAAAGAAGTGGTGCTCTACTTAGTTCAGCAACGGCTCTGTGGTGCTTGGTGCAAGAAATTCCACAAGCTCCTCATCTCGACCATCACTGCTAGAGCGCATTATTCTGCACAAAGAGACACACTTTCGTTGAACCGCTCAGAGACGCCGCTGATGTTTTTTAAATTTTAAATTTATAGTATTTTCTGAGCCAAAACCTAAGCACTATTACAGAACTTTGAAGTTTTTTCAGTGGTGGAAGACATTTCTTCCACACACATCATCTGTTTTCACCGAATCATTGCACCATCAAGCAATGCTGACGCCCCAGATGTGCATCAATATGTAGTTTGCTGATGGAAACAAGATTTCAGCTTCACGAAAACTGCTTCATTTAAGTGAATGGGAAAAACTGTGACATTTCTCCTTAAATATGTGAAATATTTTCCACACAACCTCTTAGAGGCTAGTATCACTTCAATGGCTTGGTGGCAAATTTAAACATATCTTTTCAACATTAAAGTAACCTGAGATGCATCTTAGACCCAGCCCATTGTCTGAACCAAGGCTCACTTGCTTTAGAAATTGAGAGACACATGGTTTTAAGCAGTTAACCTGAATAACAAGCTTTACACATCTCTTCAGGTGCCCAGTTAAGAGAACCAAACCACTATAACTGCATCCAGTTTTTCTACTGGGTGAAAATCCTGTGACACTATCTGCTTAAAAGCGTATGCCTCTTAATTGACAATGACATTTTTATATTTTTCTCTATAAAATCAGCTCTTTATAAAACTTGTCTTCCTTGTCAGTAATCGAACACTGCCAATGATCGAGTGCCTGCCTGCCCTGTGCCTTCCTCTCCGTCAGGACCTTGACCCAAAGCATTCATCAGAGCAATGATACTGCCCACTTGTATCACAAACATACCATCACTCTATGGAGAGAGAGAGAGAGAAAGGTCAGACTGCTACTGACAGTCTGAATGATCACTCAATCCTACCAGAAGCCAAGGTCATAGCGATGGCAACCTTGAGCACAAGACTCAAGTAATATAGCCACAATGCTGTCGCTGTGATCTGAGTCAAGCCGAGTCCTTTCAATGCTGTACATTCAAATTCAAAAAGATCTCTTTAAGGCTTACAGATTAAATGACAACAGAATGGTATTTCCTTTGAGTCCTCATCATTTCCTTTCCACAAGGGCTTACACTGTGGCACAAAAATCACACTGAGTGCGGATGCAGTAACTACAATAGCTGTAGCTGCAAATGAACAAACAAAACATCTGCCTAATTTTATGCTGGCCTGTAATTAAATGCCATTTGCAAGAGACTGGGCTCTCTTAATATTCATGCGTGCATCCCAGCATCTGTGTTTGCATCTGTGTGTCTTTGTCTCCCACCTTTTTGTTATTGAACTAAGGCGTCTGGGAGCAGGAGTGATAAATGATGTTTGGCTCTGCTTTGGACTGCTCACCAGATGAGGCAGAGGAGCAGAAATCATGTATGATACAGCTCCCCTCCCTGTCGACCCTCGTTCTGTCTCACCCCTCCCATGAAACAGGAACAACATGACTGACGACAGAACAGCACGGAAAATATCAATGGTTTAATATAATTCCGTCCTACTACTGTCTTATGCATTTATTTATCATTTTCTTTCAAAAACTGGGGCATGAGGATTACATGGTCTGTCAGTGGGTCACTGGATCAGTCTGTCTGTTCATTCACTTTGGTCCAGGATAGGAAACTGTAACAGGATAACTACTTGCTATGAAATTTTATGTGAGTATGTCTCAGAGGGCCATTTATAATTAATAGAGTTGTGCTGACATTTGGTCTTTTACAATCATAAAGTCAAAATTTCCCCTTGATGAACACTTTGTTGTCTGTTATACACTGACTGTATATGAACTTTGCAACATATCTGTGGTTGAGGACAGAGGACAAACTTGCTCTTTTGACTGCTTACCCTTTTTTTTCATCTATTGCCACCATCAGCTCAAAGCGCTCTTTTACAGAATTACGATGAGTCGAGTTCAAAGCGTTTCCCGTCAGGCGCTGATGGCACAGCTCGGACCGACGCAGACTGAATGAAGTTTAACACAAGTCCAGTTGTTTTAAGATCCTTCTTGAGCCGCGTGTCATTCCCAAACACCAGCGCATCAATCTGACTGATTCCACTGTAATTAAGGAGAGATATAAACACATCTCCACAGAATGCTTCTGTGCTTCTATTTAATTAGTTCACATCAGCCAATTAATAGAGTAACAATTTATTTTCAACTTTTTTTACCCTCTTTCACAAGTATAGCAATGCTTCATGTTAAATTCTAAGATCAGCCCTTATGTTGATACTTTACAAACCTTATTAGTAATAAACACTGTGGAAATAAGACGAATGGAAATGTCAATAGTTTTGCAGGTTCATTCACTAGTTTTGGTTGATCACAGCCACACTTGATTCAAAGTTAAGGGATCACCAAAGTTTTTAGGATTTGTACTTTGGTAATCATAAATGTCTCTGTACAACATTTTTTTCTGTAGAGTGTAAGATATTTCAGTGGATCAATCAAAACTATGATCTTCTGCTGATGCTAATTTCAAAAGTCAGGGAATTAACAAAGTCATTAGGGTTCATCCCTCGGCTGTAATGAGTATCTGAAGCAGTTTCCACCCAACAGCTCTTGACATATTTTACTCTGGATCAAAGTGCCGGACCGACTGACTGACAGACCTCTTAACAAACTGCTTGTGTGGATAAAACAACGACACAAGAGAGCCGATAACCAAAGAAAATGGACAAAACTTCCAAGGAGACTGCAACTTCATCCGCTGCTAATTTCCACACTTATCATGCATTCAAACTGTGCGGCTCAATCATTAGGTTGCATGAGACGCAGCATCACTTTTTAAAGTAAAGAAACCCAAACGGGAATGCTTTGGGAAAGTATTTTGTCTGATGCTTGGGAACTCTCTGCTGCACAGAGAGAGAGAACGGGATGTGTGTCAGCGCTGTCTTTGATGTATGACTCTGCAGATCCTCGCAGGTCCCTGAGCTCAATGATCACTATATTGATCAACATGTGTTTTATTGCTCCCCTGAAACACACATTGGCTTCTGTGCGTACACTGTGTCTCAGAAAAAAGCCTGATTCATCAGTACGGATGAATTTTTTCCAAAACTGCGTCTTAATTTTAAGAAAATTATCATACAGCATTTCTCTCTCAGTACATGTCAAATCTTTCCCTTCCACCAGAGACTAACCTGATAACACCCACAGTCCTGCCTCATCCGCCAGCCAGGCAGAAAATAGGAGTCTGACCGGACGCAAAAACACACACACAAAACCCAGTGACCGTGAGAGATAGAAGGCCAAGAAGATGAAGACAGACAGTCAGAGCCGTGTGTAATTACTCTGCCTGTGTCAATGGCCTCTGGGCTATCACACTCAATGCAGCGGAAAATACTGCGCGCAGTCCAGCCTAACAGGCCCATTCATGTCCAAACCTTGAGACTGTGGAGAGTGAAGGGGAACATATGTTTGACTGACTGGAGGGATGGAAGTGAGGAGAGAAGAGGAGAGCAGAGGAGGAGAGGAGATGTTCTTTCCTCAGCTTGGGAGTCTGCTGTGTTTTTCTGCCTAAAGCCAGACTACAGACACATGTCACACCACCATCTGCCTGCTGTGACAGGGCTCACGAGCACACACACACACACACACACAAACACCGTAAACGCAGACAGACACAGGTTCACGCGTGATCACATGCAACCACAGGTTGACGTGTTGTTCGTGGTTGCTTTTGTGTGCATTTCTGTTTCAGCACATGCTTTTGACTCAAAGGGGCTTGTGACAGCTCTCCACATGCCGGCTTGCGTGCACCACTCCTTCAACTCCTGCCACCAAACCCCCCCCCCCTGTTGTCAGCTGAGAAAAGCGTTTTAAAGCTTAAAAGAATTCTACACATTTTTTTTTTTTTTTTTTTTTTGTCCTGGCAAGCAAAGGAGCTCCGACACCATTCGCGGCACGCACGGCACGAGAACCGGCAGCAGTCAGGCAAGGCTCGGCACCAGAGGGTTATTAAGAGCACCGGATGAATAATGTAGTGCCACACAATGACAGGCTGGATTATGAATGATGCTGTAATACCGGGTCCCTCCTGTAGACATGGAGGACAGGAAGCACATGACGCTGTCTGTTCATGGATCACCTGGAGCACATCAACTTTAACTGGCCTCGCTGACAGCTTCCAGCCCGGGGGGGAAGATTTTCTTTTCAAAAAAAAAGTGTCTCCTTTGAGATCCAAGAGGTCTCTCCTCTCCTCTTCTCCTCACCAACAAGTGATAACTTGTAAACACAACAAAAGAGGGGGGGGGGGCACACATGCACACACAGCTGACCAGCAAGCCCTACAGGGAAAAGCCCTGACTCAGCTGACAGAGGATCAGGGTCACAGTCAGCTGATACAAGGTCAGCTTAGCATCATGGCAGCCCCTGGGCCCGTATTCGGTAAGCAAAACAGAAGCCTTTGAGCAGTCAGATTTCTTCGTCATGTGCTACATCACAACTCCATGAGACCGAGCCAGCGGTTAGGTCACAAACCCCCCCAGCTCAAGGGTTTTCCCGCTCCTGAAACCAACATTTCAGAGGACAGGTGGACTTTTTTTACGAGGAGGTGACAGCTGAAAGCCTGGGTGGTCTCTCCCTATAGAGGTCAAATGTCCCACTGGTGGTGTTGGGAAAGAGGATGAGGAAGGAGGAAAAGATGAAAGAGAAGTGACAGAGGAGTGAAACAGACATGGAAAGGGCACGAGACACAGCTGTTATGTGGACAAGAAATCCCAAAAATGCTCTTCTATAGATGAACTCTGGGCAAATGCTGCTTTGACCTCCAGATATAATTAGCTCTCCTCTCCTCTGAACCTGCTCAAAGTCTGTTGAAAGGCATGTTTCACATCATCATTTTTCCCCCTGAATGTACAGAAACATCACAATATCACATGGGTATGACATTGAATATTATTGCATAAGTTAAAAAGGGAACCACCTGGACTTAAACCTTATTTAAATAGCCACAAGCTGCTTTCTCTCCAATTACATAAAGGCTACTGTTGTTCGGTGATAGTTCTCCTCCCTGCTCTCATCTATAGGTATTGTTCTTGCGCTTCAAGTTGAGAGATGAAGCGCGCAAGAATGGACTCACCACTGGAACTCATGATGCCCAACGTGTTCTTATGTACAACAAAGCGCCTTCGTCGAGAATAATCCCATAAAGCGACAGGGGAGCTTCACGGAGCACTTCACTCCGTCCGAATTGTGTCATTAAAAATGAATATCCAGAAAACGTGAAGGATGCCCCGCGACACTGCTCCCAGTCAATTTCTGAGAAGGTGGACGGAGCCAAAAAAGAGAGCTACAAAATATGTGTAAGAAAAGAAAAATGAAAGGATGATATTTCCAGTGGTTATAAAAATCCAAATAAAGCTCCTGTTCTTGCTGTGTGGGTTTTATTCTTTTGTTGTTGTTTTTTTCTTTTATTTCCAGAGAAAGGGGCGGCAGGAACAACACAATGCTGCTCAGTCGAATTCCATCTTCACATTTTTGCTCCTGGCTGATTCCAGCTCCGCCGCGCTCTCCCCGCCGGTGGACTGCTGCTGTCACCGTGCGCGTCTCTCACTGTCAACACTGCCGCAGCGCACCTGTTCCGGATGTCACTTTCAAAATAAAATGAGTAAGCGACGCTCATGTCAGCAGCTTCTTAGCGTCAAATGACTACAAAACTTTACGAACAGCATAAAATAACCATAAGCTGATTTTTAATTTAAACATGTCAAACACGAACTATTATAAACAAAAATATTGGTCATAATTGTTAGCAACATCTTAATATGTCCATTCATCTGAAAAAGCAAAAACAAAAACAAACACACCACACATTATGCTATTAGCCCTTAAAAGTCTAGTGAACTATGATTTAGGGGAATATATTTGTAAAATAAAGCAAGAATGGTATGTAATATGTACTTGTTTGTTTTCATTGATGTATAATCACCTATAAATATGTATTGTAAAAAAACG
>JAQNCA010000032.1:7625324-7638720 GCA_029783725.1 Acanthurus tractus
AGTGTTGTACAAAATGCCGCTATGCAGCAGTGTGGGAATCTCCCTGCAGGGAGCTCTGTGCTAGACACAAGCATGCGAGTGAGCTAACGGGGGGTTAGTCTAAACTTAGAGACCACTCTCCTGTGTCATATTACTGTCCGCTAACTCCTCTACCGCATTTTCCAAAATCCTATGACCCAGATTGTACATACACACGCACGCACGCGGACACAGTCACAAATACCCCAAACAACCCCTGCTTGTCATGCATTTGAACGCAGTAAAACGCTGCTGACACCATATGTTTCTTATTAGATTGAATGTTATTGTCATGGACTGCCGAGTGTCACAGTTGCAGCTGAGGCTTTTTTGCTGTGGTTCCAGACCATAAGTTAATGTATGCTATGTGGTCAGAGGACTCGTCAACTCTTGTCATTACCGGCAATGTGTACTGTGTTTGTGGCTTAAAATGTCTTTAATCATATGTATTGTTTATGTGGCTCTTAAGCAATGCTGTCCACAGTGTGCAGCTATTACGAGGAAGAAGGGGGTATGACGCTCCGGCTACAGGAGACAACAGCTAGATCAACAGGTGTTCTGCATGAAGCATCAACAGAAAACAGTTTGCATTGTTTTTTTTTTTTTATTGAAGATCTCTGTATCTTTGAATGTGGATGTCACTGGAGACAACTGCTGCCCCTTGTGCAGCTTTTGGAGCTCTAACAAAGGCCGAGCATGTGACTGCACATATCAGCCGTGAGCAGTTTGTGCTTATTTGATTAGATAGAAGTTGTTGCACTATGAGAAACAAGCAGGGGACTCTAAAGAGGGTCAGGATATGCCTTGACACGCCTGTAGCCTGTTTACAACTTTCTGCTTCACAAGACACACACAGATTCAATAATGACCGTTCAGCAGCAACATAAATACGATGAAGAGAGCAGTCTCAGGCAAGGATATCAGCCTCTTTGTCTCCAGCATGTTCAAGCAGTGGAACAATCAGGGCACGAAGGGAGAGGAAACTTAATGCATTTGTTTACTGCGTGATCACTGATTACATGCAGTGTTTGCTGACAAAAGTCACATAATGTCTCATGCAGGGAGCGTCTCTCCCTACTTAATGCGATAATTTGTTTACGTCACCACATCTAATCAGTCGGTTTGCCCTTTTCCTGTGTGTAATGAAAATGTTGTGTTCTCAGGCTGTCCATCAAAGTCAAAGAAGTTTAGAGTTTTATTTCGCAGAAATTCAGAAGTTTCAAGTGTTTTCTTCAGGTCAAGTAAACATAAAAAATGTCCAATTTCCCCAAAGAGAACTTCCTGTTGTATAGACCCTGGAATGGAAGCAGACATTGCAAATATTGGTGGTAGAGTTTGAATGATTTAGGAATTTATTAGGCAGGGAGGGTCTGAAAGATGCTATCAAGTTGCATTTTGGGAAATTTAGGAATTCAGGGGATATAAGGGAATGACTCACACTAGAAGCTAAATCTCTGCAGTATCCTTTTAAAGCAACCCAGATCAGTTACATTTAGCTGATCAGCATCTGAGCAGAAAACTATGGGGAAACACTGATTCTGACATCATTATAAAAATAGAAAAATAAGTTCACCTCTAACTTTAAATTTACCATAAACAAAATTACATTTCCAAAGCAGCTAACTCACACAAATTCCATTTTATTTACGCATTTTACAACTCGAAATTTAGTGTAGAGGCGAGTCAGTGCAAGATGTTCTCTAATAGAGCAAGAAAAATGCAGTTTTACTCAAAATATGCTATGTTTATGTTAGTGTTTCAGTGTTACCAGTCCTAGATGGACAATACTACATGCTGCTCTAGTTTGATAAAAGCAGTAAAATTGTAGGACATGTCATAAACAAGTACGTGACAGCAGGAGGTTTCTGGGTTCAAGCCGGTTTTCTTGTCCTCCTCACGTCCACAAGGGTTTCTCTTGGGTGCTCTGACTTCCTCCCGCAGTCTGAAGACTTGAAGGTTAGGTTAATTAGCAACTGTTAATTGCTCTCAGGTGTGAACGTGATAACGGATGGTTGTTTGTCTCTGTGTGTCAATCCTGTGATGAACTGCTGACCTGTCAAGGGTGTAACATACTGTTCGCCCAGTGAAAGCTGCTATTGTCTTCAGCTGCCTGTATTTTTATGCATAACAACATTTCATTTTAGAATTTTTCCACATTCAAAGCATTGTGTAACAGTAGAATTACATAGAAAGTATTTATCTTATCATTTTTCCAGCTTAATATTTTTCTTTAAACTTTCATATATAAACTTTCTTTCGTAGCCACTTAACAGCAAGTCCAGTGCATTTTTAGTACGACATTGTATTGCCACTACTGTGCCATTGATGTTGAAGTTATTCTGATTCACTGTTCTGTGCATCTTATGTTGAGCTTCTCAAAACAAAGACATTTCTTTGCTTGTTGGCTTCTACAGGTTGTTATAAATCAATGAGACTGTAATATATTATGATGGCACATCCAGATCAGTAGCACCACATCCAATACAACCCTAAAATCTGGCACTATTTGGCACTTTATTACCTCCTGATAACATTGTAACTGAGCAGTACTGCCATTAACACCAGTTCACCTTTATCAAACGATAGGCCCCAGTTTGCACTCTGCTGCTTTATTGGTTATCTTCTCCTCGTTGTAAAGTGTCGCAAGAGGTCAGTGATTATGATCTTCTCATTTATGGTGTAAACTTCCCTCGTTTATGCTCATATCACAGTCAGGTCTTGTCCAATCAACACCTACGCAGACTCCCTAACCGTCCACTCTCTGTGTCTTGGATCTTCATTCTTCTCTTCATGGTGACCTTACCATGTGTGATGGTGTTGTCCTGGTGTGCTCACATCATATCATCTGTCTGTTACCCTTCTGACGGCAGGGAGCAGGGGTGTGTTGAACCGTATGATGTGCATAAAGTGATCCTTGATCCATGCCACTGGGTGACTCTCACCCCCCCACCCCACCCCTCGCTGTGACCTTGCAGCCTGTCCCTGTGTGGCATTGCCTTACAGCGGCTCAGCAGTACACTCTCCCAGCAACGCACACAAAAGACACACACACACATATTGTCTCTGTGACATACATTCTGTGCATATTTTCACTGAACTGGACACACATATATACTGCAGGGCGAAGCATGGGGAAACTTTCAGTAAGGCCTGCCCCCCCCCCCACACACTCATACCAATCGCAGAGAGTGCTTTGTGCATTCACTGACTGACTGGGCAGCTACTGAAGAGAGAGAGGGGAGAGGAGAGAGAGGAGAGAGAGAGGCTGGTGGGAGGAGAGAGATGGAGACAGCAAGAGACCGAGGGATTACAAAGAGAAGCAGACCCAGACAGATAGAGAAGAAGAGGAGATAAGACTCGCAGAGGGACAGAAGAGTCACATCCAGTAAAGACCAACCCAGGACAAGACAGAGTGAACAGGACAGGAAAGGGAATACAGAAATAGGAAGGGAAACGGGGCTTGTACAACAGAGAGGAAGAGAGTGAATTGTTTTTTTTTATAAAAAAAAGCAGGCGGGAGGGGGTGGGCGGGGAGGGGGGCTGATGGGATGGCATTGATCTCTGGGAGCTGCGGGCTCTTGGGCCAGATGGCGTCTTGTTGCTGCAGACCGCTGCTCAACTCATCCTGCTGTGGACCGCTCATCAAAGTCTGCCTCTCCTCCTTCACAGGTCTGTCCCAGTCTGCTCTCTGTGCTACTGCCGCGCCGTCATGAGACAGGCTGCTGCTTTCAGATAGACAGGAGCATAGGTGTATACACAACATGGGTAACACACTTAGCCAAGAAGGTAAAACAGGGCATGGTGTGTTTCTGTCCCATAGCAGCATGACTGTGCTTGTGTTGACTCAAGCAGTCCTGTTGGTGCTAACTATGTTCTGTGTTGTAGGACGAGAAAGAAAAAGGCTTTTGTCCTCCTCGGCCTAATGTCATGTTGCATTGTGTTGCTGAGTTGTGCGCCCCATTGTGCTGTTGTGAATGCTGTTTTGTTGTGTTCTTTGCACTGACAAAGCATGGGAGAAAAAGTGGCATTTTAATGAAAACTGTTCCTTTTTTTGTGTGTTATTGTTTCATTAACACTGTCTTCCTTTTTCATTTTAAATGGTGTCTGGTTGAATTTTTTTTTTTTTTTGAGTGATCTGATGAAAAAGTGGAGAAGTCGGAACAGGTAGCTGTGTGTGGAGGTTTCTCTAATGTGTAAGCAGCTGAATGTTCCTGCCAGGCCTGTGTGTGTGTGTGTGTGTGTCCAATGTCTTTTTACATTCCCAACCCAAACCCTGATACACCAACTAATGGCTTGAAATCCGCATTTCCAATAAGCTGAACCCTCCCAACCCCTTCAACCCCCATCTAGGAGCCTATTTTCATTACTTTTGGCTAATATGATTATTTTGCTTTCTTGCCAAGACAGGAGGCTTGGTGCCACTGGATACAGCTAGCATGGCTTCATGCAATACCGGCACCTTTAAAGTTCACTAATTGACACTTTAAATCTTGTTTACTCAAATACAACAAAAAACAGTAAAAACATTACACTCACCTTTTTTATGGGAGCTTATTTCCTGGACCGCTCCTTGGTCAGGAGCTTTTCCTTCATGTAGTTTCCACTGATTGCCTGACAATTGCTCCCTGCCAAGACATAGTCTGGCACATAATCCTGGAAAATGGTGAATTGCCGTTTTTACATTTCAGGTTTTAGAGTGTAACATGTTCATTTGTGAGCTTCAGAGGTGCTGGTAGACTTTTTTTTTTTTACTTTCAGGCAGAGTCAGGCTAGCTGTTTCCCTCTGTTTAAAAGCCTTTATGCAGCTAACTGACTGCTGGCACCAGCTACATATTTAGTGCACAAACTTGAGTTGGTGTTTATTTTCTCATCTAACTCTTAGCAAGGAAGCAAATATTTATAGTCCTCAAAATGAAACTATTAAGTCAAGATGTGTTGATATGCAGTTTAGACTTGAAGTATATGATGATGACAGTAATTGACTCATGGAAAGCGTAAAGGAGACAAAATGTGTTTTTTCAGGTTCATCGACTGATCTGTTTCCCTTCTTTCAGACATTTCTCCTGCTGAGCTGGATGCTCTTTGGAGGGAACCGCCGTATACTCTCGGGGGAGAAAGTGAACACTTCTCAAGAAATGACATCATGACTCAAGGTAGACTATTTTTAATCAATCTGAAATCATATCATCGATGAGCCGTCTGCAAGTTTAGAGCACAAACAACAACTGTAACTTCATTTGAGTTGTGCTGCGGTCTGTTTTGTCACAAACTGAGGAAGTGTGTGGGACATCCTCCCTGCACAATGGAACAAACTAGGGGAAGCCCATCACCCTTTATTGTAACAGCCAGCTATATGCATTCATCCAGTTGATATTTATAGGTTTTGAAACGATTGAGATCCTGTTTACCTGTAAGGCTAAAGCTCACTTACTAACTTCTCCATATGATGTAAAACTGATGGTAGTGCTTCATCCACTTTTGCCAGTTGCTATATGGGGATTTGTGGAAGTATTGTTATATTGCTCTGGTAACAGAATTTTTAAAAATTGGCTAAATTACGTAATTATATAATATGTAGATACTGAGTAAGCTGTAATAGCTCATCAATGTAAACTGTTAGTCAGAGTATGTAAAAACTAGCAAAGAAGTCTCAACAGTCAGCTCAAATTGCATGGATAAAAAGTTTAAAAAGAGATCTGAAAGTTTGGGGTAAATGGATATCTGAACCTTTAAGCTAATAGATATACAATTAGAATTGCTAGCTAAAAGGTTCAGATAATAAAGCAAGCATAACCTACAGCCTCTTCCTGCATGTTGGGTTTGTTGTCAAAATATGACCTAATCTTTGTTGGATGACAGTTGGTAGTGTGTGTGTGTTTGTGTGTTTGCGCGCATGTGTACGTGTGTGTGGAATCAGGTCACTTTCTCACTTCCTGTAACCAGATCTGTCTTAGCTCATTTTAGAGATGATTTCATCAGTCCAGTCAGACAGTCGTTGAATATTAATGACTCTGAGTAAAATGAAACTTCTTTCATAAATCTACTTTGTTTCTAAGGATGTATTGTAGTTGCCCATCCTACATCTTTGTGCGTCCTCTTTCAACCTCAGTTGGAAGTTCACTCTGCCTGCAAGTGAAGTTTATTAGCAGCTAAATGATTTAGAGCTGCAACACCCTCTCAGTTAATGTTGGTAGGACCCTGCTTCTCTTAGCCTGTCATCAAGACATGGTAATAACACTTAAACTAATAGAGAAATGGCTAAAATGTCTAGCTAATGCGACTCCAAGTACTCACAGTGAATGCTAAGCTGGCCAAGTTAACTTAAATGGACACTTTTTTTAAATGGCTCATGTCCAAGATAAAATTTATGACTGTCTTTTACAAATGAGCCCATATGGTCCCTCAGGTATTCAGATGAGGGGCTGCTAACCGGTTCCAAAGAGAGCAAACTAAACAAGGAGAAGCAAAATGTATAATAGGTGAGCATAAAACTGAGCCGGAAAAAAATTCCAGAGGATATTAGACTTGCACCAACTGTGCCCCCCTTAAATCCAGCTTATAAACTTTTAGATTCTGCACCGTCTTTGACTAAACCTTAAAAACTTATCATGAGGCATCTTGCCCTCCTCTCCTTCATAGTTGTCTTTGCTCCAAACTTTCAGCCTCCTTCAAAAGTTTCTTTCTTCAAATACTGTAACATCTAATGAAATAGAATATTATTAACAGTGAACAACATCCAGATAAAATGAAATGAAAAAAACACATTTCGAAGGTCATGATGGGTGGTGTTGATGAAGGAGTATTTGAGTAAATCTGACCATGCTGTCAGAGTAAATCTTTAAAAAAAAAAGGTTGTGAACTTGAATTCATATGTTCAACCTGTGATGTTGAATAATTTGTTTTCTTAAATAGAAAAACAGTGATTGGCATCTTGTGTCAGCTGGTAACATTCCCAGTTAAATCTTCATGACAGATTGAGACTTGCATTGTATTTGCAGCTTTCTTTGAACAGCCCTTTTCATGACCCCTTTGAAAAAATTGTTTCCACAAACTGCTAATGTCTTAGTCATACAAAAACCCCAAATACAATTTGATGTTTAGGAAACACCAGATTAACACTGACTGGATTGACTTTCACCTTCAAAGTCATGTTTGCTCTCCTTTTGGGGTTAAATCAGAAAAGACGACAATCTAAACTTGATCCGCAGCTTTTTGTCTGACTTTGTTTCTTCTCTCAGGTGCAGGTGAGGAGGAGGATGGTCCCGTGGTGGAATCAGGTGAAGAAGGGGTGGAGCCTGACAGCTACTGGAAGAAGAAAGAGGCCTTCCTTAGAGGAAGCACTGTGTCACTCGGAGAGAAATTCTCCTCAGGTAGTGATGCTTTTAAGTTTCAGTTTCACGCCTGACTTGTAGTTCACTTCTACTGCAAACACAAGCTTTTACATTCACCAATCTGCTCCTGATATGTTTTACATGCAGAGACTCCCCCCTGCATTGTATTTATGCATACTGATGAGGCACATTTTCCTGTCTACTAATGTTTTACTCAGTCAGCATAGCTTCATCCATCACATTCCCCCAGGTTCTTCCTCTCAAATGGATTTAAATGGCCACACTGAGAGTCCAATAAGAGGCCCTAATAGCTTAACCAGTCCTCCAGGGACAAACATTGTGCTCACGGAGCAGCTCTCTGAAATATGAGCTCCTGTAGAAAATCTGTAATGAACTACTGAAAGTTTTGTCTCTCTTGCTTGTAGAGAGCAGAAATATCATGTTTTCCCCTTTTGCTCAATGGCCACAGTCTAAAATATACAGCAGCTTATTTGTGCAAGTGTGATAAATCAGCAAAAGGATTATAAGTACATTGCTTGAGTTTACTGGGTAAGCGTACAATAATCAACGAGTCCTCTCTTTTATTCTTTAGGCTAGTTTTTCTACAAGGCCTATTTAAATTGGATTTACTTGGATTTTCATATTACTTTATTAGAAGTAAAGAATCAAATCTAAGATTAAGACTGATTCGTTTTTTGTCTTTTGTCCAGAAATTGTGTTGTTGTTCAGTGGGCGGAGGCGCTCCTCTGCAGAACCTGACCGCGCCCTACAGGAGGCGCTGCGCACTCGGCTCAGAGTGGTGGAGAGCAACAGCCAGGACGTCATACAGCTCTTTAAAGTGAGTCAGACCTGACGAAGCAGAAATTACACAAGCATTACTGTACTACTCAAACCCTCTATCATCATATCACAACAAAGAAGTAGATGCATCATGATGTGATTAGAGTCCATGTGACACAAGATGATTTATTACGCTGCTTTTCTAATTAATCATAGTATCTTATCTTTTTGTGAAATAGTGACGGCATTTTTCTATAGAGACATGTACACGGCTGTCAGTTTAAGAGACAGCATGACTGTCTTTTTCGCTGGCGCCATGCTTTTATGTTTAAAGTGATGAGGAAGTCGGCATATAAAATGCAGGACACTGATCATAAAATCTAGAACGCAAGTTCAGTCTGTGATTAGGATTCAGCAACAAAAGATTCTTTGGATAACAGGAGTTAAGATCACTTTAATTGCAAAATTTAATGTATCGTAATCACCTTTTATAAGAAAGTCTGTTTGTTAGTCTGTTGTATTCAAGTACACAAACATAATCTTTCCATTTGGAAATCAAACTTTTTGTAAAAATAAAATTCTTAACCATGTCCACAAATTCTTTAGATTGAATTTTATGACTTTTCTATGACCTGCTCTGGGTTGATATTGTGTTCTTTGTGCACAACTGATGTAAGTTTTGTTGCTGAGACATGAGAGTCTGTTCCTGCAGGACTTGTCTGCACGTTTGGTGTCTGTCCACGCTGAGAAGGACAGCTTTGTACTCACTTTCAAGACAGTGGAAGAAATCTGGAAGTTTTCGACCTACCTAGCATTAGGTAAAGAACCATGAGCATTTCATATCTTACTTGCTTTACTTCTAGCTCCACATGAATATAGCAAATTCGAATCAGAGTCTGTTGACAACTAACTGACCACTTCCTCTTAAATCTGAACAAACCACACATCTACACTGTCTAACTAAAGCAGACAGGGTTCATTTTTGACTGTTACACCCTAAAATTCTGCCTCAAGACATTTAATTTTGGCTGAAATGACCTTTTTACCGTATGTTGTAAAGGAAAACCATAGGATTTGAAACCTTAAATTAATGTGTTTTAATGCCTGTAACATCACAAACACATGAATGACTCTTTGCTTGTTCTTATTACCATGCCTGTATACAAGATTTTTTTTTTGAGGGTGCATTTAGATTAGCATCGGATTTTTTTACAATGTTTTTGCATGTATTCATCATCGAGTTGCATGTGATCTGTCCCAGGTTATGTGGCTCGCTGCTTGGAGAACTTCCTGTGTGATCAGTCCGTCTGGCTGGACCCAGAGCTTCTCACTGACCTGGAGATCAATGTGGCTGTGGACGAGGAACATCTGGCCACCCTCTACCTGGAACTTTTACTCCAGGAGGGTCAGTAAGCTGTTACTCTCTAAACTTGGAACTAAAGCTTTGGTTTCATAAACCATTTTGAGGTTGAGAAAGTGGAAGTGATCATCTGACATTTTCTTCCTTGTAAAACCTCTCAAAATATTTAAAGTATTTGTCAGCTCAAGTGTCTTGAAACTTGTAGCCACAGTTATGCAATGACTAACAGCTGCCGTTTGTTTCATTTACTTTAAACTATTTTCACTGACCCCAATTAACGCTTGAAAGCCTAAGGAACATAATGTCACACATGTCTTTAGACAAATTAAAACAAAGGTCACCTTATTAAAATCAAAGGAGCTTATGTGCGTCACTGTCTACAGTCAGTGTCTGAAGTATAATTGCCTTCTAATTAGAAGTCAGAAACATGACCTCATTTATAATTATGGCCACCACTGGCCATTTTTTTAAGTGAATTAAGTCAAAATTTGACATCAAAAGCATGGCTTTTATGCTTCTTCCCCCCTGGAATGTATATTGATTTCCTCCAGCCTGATCCACACAGGCTTTCTTTAACAGTCCTCAAAATAACCTCATAGACACTTATAATGGGACCACTGTGCTGGGAAACAGTGATTAGAATCTCATTAACTTAGTAAGGGAGAAATTAAGCATCTTTAGTTTGCAAGTGACCAAATGAGGATACATGAGCTAAAGCACTTTGCATTTCTTTAACTTAATTGTGGTGCCTTTACACATGGAGACATTGACTGAAATGCTTTGTATGTCTGCATTTAAGCATTTTTTTTCTGTCAGCACATGTTTGTGTGAGTGTTTGTGGAGCACTAATGAACCGACCTCTCTGCAGGATCTTTTTTTGCTAAAGCTCTATTTACAAGAGGCGGTCAGGATGAGGAAGATGAAGAACAGCTGTCGTTCAAAAAGAATGACTTGCTTATGGTTAAAGACACGGGGCAGTACAGCACGTGGGAGGGCACCATGCTCTCCACGGGAAAACACGGCCAGGTGGCAGTCAGCGCCATGCAGCCGCTGCCCTACCCCTTCTATCAGTGAGTCACTCTGCTTACACGCTCTATTGTCAAAACATTTGTCTGAATCAAGAGAGCAGCACTACAGATTGTGGACTTTAACTGTTCTCTTAAGTTAATGAGTTGGTTTCATTAAACTACTTCCTGTTTGGTCAGGTGGTTCCTAAGGAAGTACCCGGGCAATGCTGGAAGCTCGTTGACAGAAAAGGAAGCGTTTGAACATTCTATAGGTAAATTCATTTTGCATAAAATACACATTCACACATACCACATCCTGTACAGTGCTCACTTACAGTACACTGAACTCAGGCGCAGGACCTTGAACTCAACGCAACTGACTGAGAACTTAAACCAACAGAAATAATTTTCCAGTCACATTTATAATTTTGACTGAAGTTCAAATGGTAACAATATATATATATATAAACATTATATATAAACAGTATATATAAATATTATATATAAACAGTATATATAAACAGTAACAATGTATTATACTGTAATGTGAAAGCAATTTAATGGGGCCCTCATACTGATAAATTTACATAGAAATCCTGATTCTGCTGCTCCCTTCACTTTTATGAAGATTTATAATCATTTTCAGCTCATTCTTGAGCTGAATTCCGCACATCTGCTGTTAAAGCAATGCTTTTGAGATTAAGCAGGCAGCTCTTTCATTCAGAAAGCTAAAAATCATCAGTACACTCTCTGCTCAACACCAAACAGCAGAGAAACACATTTTGTGGCAATCTGTTGGACATGTCAGCGACGGATATTTAAAAGGAATTCCAGTACTTATGGAAATTCAGGCAAATCAGTTAATGTTTTATTAATGTGCATGCAGTCTGGTAGTACATCTAGTGTACTCTATGCTAAAGGCTGAGCACAATCTGACTGGATATCTATTGTATAAGATCATATAGTTTCTCTCAAAAAGTCAGGAACTACGTGGTGACTGAACCAAGTGAATCTCGTGCAGATTAGCCACATATTTGTAAAATTTGTCAAAAATATAGAGGATGATATCAACCTGTTCTGCTTGCTATTTAGTGGAACACACAGCAGTTTATAGCCAGTTCAGGACAATATGACACATCAATATCATATTTGCTTAATAATGTTCTCACATTCTGACTCTAATGCCCTCCTGTCTCGGCTCATCCTCCTCATCTAACACCTCAGTGATGGGCTCCTGTGTAGCTGTGGTTGACTACGGTCCAGTTAGTCCAGATGAGCTTCAGCTGAGTCAAGGCGATGTTGTGGAGATCCGGGGTTTACTGGTCCGAGGCCTGGGAATGTTCATAGGAACGCACACTTCCACTGGTCACACTGGTTTCGTACACAAGGCCCATGTTAAACCTCTGGACACCAAACCCCTGTGAGAGCTGTTTTCTTTTCACAGTGTAATGCATGACATGGCTTGATCTATTAACATTGTGCGTCATTTCAGATTTTGGGTACTTTATCTTGATCCAATCCACAATAGTTACTCTTGTTTACGGTGATATGCTACTCTTTTGTGAAATCTTATTTAGTGTCTCTGCAGTCTGGACAGCGTGGATGGGCTGAGGGCAGCAAAAGGGATAATGCTGCCTTTGTTTGCTTTCACAGAGATGAACAATTGGTCTTTCTGACAGAGGAGGAGAGGACCAGCCTGGCTCGGGTTAACCCGTGTAGCTCTGAGCCAATCGACAGCAGTCTGCTGGGACGACTCTTCTCGTCTGACATCAGCTCGGTGTACAGGCTCGGTAAAGAAACAACTGATATGATCAGGAAATATAGTATCTTTTATACAGCAGGAAGAAGGGAAGGGTTGTGCCACCAAGCAATAATTGAAATGTAGGTCATTTTTGATGTGCAGCTCCTGTTTGTTTCCTAAGCAGTGGTACTGTAAGTGATTCATTCATAGAAAAAAAGAATTCCATCTTGTCCACAGCTGGAAAATTGAGGCTTAAATGGATTTACCTTATGTGTTTCCAGATAGACTGGACGAGTCTGACTTTAAGTACATCAGGAACCAGCCAAAACACGGTAATGATTTATATCCGACCAAGGAAAACAGCTGTTTATAAGCTTTAAATGTGAAATGTCTTTTTCGACTTCTCTGATGCACCTAACCATGATTCCTATCTTCTTCCCAGATCATAATGTTCCCGCGAGCGCCCGTCAGAGCCTCATGTCTGAGAGAAGTGGAGGGACACCCCCCTTCCACTCCTCCCCTCGCTCCTCTCTCTCTCACTCTTATCGCCGTCTGTCCCACTATCACTCCCACAATCCTCTGCCACAGGAAGGCGAGCGCCTGTCCTTCACCCTGGACGACACATTCAGAGAACTGGACGAGTTCCAAGACGAACCACCTCTCTTCTTGGAGGAGAACAGCTGGGAGGGGGAGGAATCTGAGCACAGTGACCCCACACTGACCCTGCTCAACAGCGAACACTTCCAGGTCAGCAGAGGCCCAGTTTAGTGATTGACTTATCTACTGCAGGGCCAAGCAGGGACCATTTATTTTTTCTTTCTTGTTCTATATTTGTTCTCTAACAGTCAATAAAGACAGTTTTCAGTTTATAGAAAAATTTCTGCCTTAGGACATCCAAAAATGTAGGTTCACATTGTAAATAATCTTAACTCTCGATGGTAAAGATGCAAAAACTGGACTTGTACAGTTTCTCTGCATTGTTTTGCTGCATTATGATTTGACAGTAGCAAATGAGTTATTGTTCTTTTGTGAACGTCCACCAGATGAACAACTTAATGTTTCTTGCACTACTGCAGGACTACAATTGAATTAAATAGAGTGACATAATCCTTCTTGTTGGCCTGGTCAGTTTCTGTTGACAAAAACAACCACTGCCTTA
>JAQNCA010000032.1:7652530-7664845 GCA_029783725.1 Acanthurus tractus
CCTCCAGATTAAAGAAATAGACCAAAGAAATGCATATCTATTTTTTCAATAGTGTATTTTTTAGTTGTGCCACTATTGTTTTAATGTCTGTAAATTGTCAACATTGAGTCACGTTTTGAGATGTATTACGACACAGATCGTAGAAGTGTCTGCTGGGTGTGTTTGAAATTCAATTCATAGCTTCCACTTCACATGCTTTGCTTCTCCGTTGAGTCAAGGTTTACTCTGGGATATTTCTTTGCCACAAGACATTAACCATAAGCCTGTAAAAGCCCAAACACATCACACACGTACACACACACTCAGACACACTTGTTAGTTTCTTACACACTTTGGTATTTCACTATATCCATATCTGTAGCTCCTTAGTAGGTATCTATTTACTCAATTGACAAAGCATCTTTGTCCCCCATTAGTTAACATTAGTGAGCATGTCAGAGCATGTTGAAAGAGATTTTTCTGGTATTAAAGGAATTAAGAGAGTGTCTACAAGGCCTAACAAGTCTGGATGTTATGGGTCACCAATGAGGAATTTCCACTGTTGTTAGGACACTACCAAAATATGACAATCATCCCTTTCCTGTGTTTGTGTTCCTTTGGGATGTTTTAAAACCTGTGAGATTTCCAGTTCTTTAAAAAGAGGACATTTTCTAATGGAAGCAGCCCTTTTTACGCACATCCACCTCTGAGGGATGGCCTGAATTTCGTCACACCGCTCCTATACATCAGCTTTGTGTAAAGGGCAGGTTTTTGGGCCATGATAACAAAGAAGTGTATGATTAATATAAATTTTCCATTTTAGCAGTTTTGCTTAAGAGTGTACAGCAGTGAGGATGTAGGCTCTTGAAATCCTGCAGAAAATATATATACCATGCAACACTGGTCTTTCTAATAAAACGCAACCCAACTATGCTGCAGCATTACATAATCATCAAACTCGCTTTAAAAAGGAGGTGAAAGTGGTACTTAACAAGGCCATTTGCAAATGCAATCGCTTACTACTGAGAATACAATACACTGGAGCTAGCTCACAGTCAAATTGATTACGAATTATTCTGTCAGATAATTGAGCCATTAGGAGAGAAAGAAAAAGATGGAGCTTCGGCACATTTTAAATGGCATTATTACACAGTATCCTCTTTGGTCTGCATCAGTGTGTCAATTTATTCAGTTTTTAAACCAAAAGTCATCTTCTATCAGCAGGTAGAAATGAAGAAAAGATTAACAAAGCTTGAAATATGAGGCTGACACTTGCAATTAAGGAGTACAACGTGTGACTATTTGTACAGTCGGTTACGAACCTTAAAATCAAAGCCAGAATTCATTTCTCACAATACAAAAATTGGGTGGAGCAGTTGCTATGAGCGTCTATAATGGATGGAGGTGTTTATTTTGGAGTTTGATAAAAGCTTGAGGACTTCATACAGACGCTAAAAGCTACTTTCTGTGTCTGTACGAGTCCTGACAGGGGCTTGAAAAAGTATCAGTATTTGATGACCGCAAGGTTACAGGCTACTGAGGGAAAACAGAAAGACTGCGAGAGCTGTTGTGAGTCATGGTGCATGTTCCCAGCTTAGTGGTCTGTTAGCCCACCACATATACCAACTAACCGAGTGAATAGAGTCATTTCGTCAACAATCCTCCTACTAAGTATGTCACAAAGACTTGGGTTGGTTTTGTTGTGACACTTTCTGGTGTGACTGGACCTTAAGTCAAGCTATGCAAGAAGGAAAAGAGGAGAAAATGTGGAGCACACGTGGGCTGTGGGGCTTTAACATATGTGTCCCGGAGGACTTTGAAGGCGTCATTTATTATATGATTAACCCTTAACATCTTATATTGTGTTTACATTAATAATGTCATACTATCTAATTTAAAACATGGTATTTGATTTGTTCTACATATGAACATGGCTTTGTTTTTTTTTTTAACCATGATTTATTTTGCTGTCAAATGGACGTGGAAAACAGCTGACATTGCACAGTCCAGAATGTCTATCTTCGAGGAAACTTACAGAAATAATATAGAGAATAAATCAATGTCAATGGTAAAATTTATACAGCCAGCTGGAGAATTTTTTTTGATAGTTTTATGAGCGAGAACATTTACAAGATAACTGGTTTTTGGTTTATGGTAGTGAACAGAGAAAACAGGTTAGTGGAAAATAGTGTTGTCTAAAAGTAAAATACGCTTAACGATTTGTTTTATTGCATTTTTTTTGGCCTTAAACAGAATTAAGGACTTCTTTGAGTTCATATTTGCTTTTTTGACCTCAGGTCAGGTGGAGCTAGTTTTTCAGATGTGGACAAGCTTTAATTTAAGATGCACCAATGCCTGCAAATACAACCACATGCACCCACATACACACACATTCACACAAGTCCGCATGTTCGTGAGGCTCCAGGGAGCGACAGGACTTGCAGACATTATGGTGCCTTAGTCACTGTAGTCAGCAGAGTGCCAGGGGACTTATCGATCTATTAGAGAAAACATTTTCACATGCTCACGCTCTGCATGCAGTATGTCACTGCCATGATTAACATATCTGAGAAAATATTTATCCTTTGCCAAAACAGACTTTTCAAAGAGTTTCCATCCCTGTTTTGTTTTTTTAACAAGTGTGACTCAGACCACCTGGTAGTTCTAGATATGGGAAAATTGCCTTTTTATCTTGCTCTTAAAGGTCTGAGTCCTTCAAGCCTAAGGACAGCTATTACCATGCGTGGCATTATATTTGAAAGCCTGAACAGACTGTTGGCAAAATATGTTGGAAGTGAGTTCTTGAAGTTTCTCTGTCAGTACAAAAACAAGTGTCAAGCACCAGAGAGAACATGATCGATATCACAGATGTATGTCTGCACACATCCCTGTGGATCTCCCCCGGCGCACATCTAAACCCCTGCATGACATGGAGCATTTGACATGACTTAAACTGGAATAACAATCTGATGCTGCAGGGGAAATTAGAGAGTGATGGGCTGTGAAGAGCTTGCGTGCAAGAGTGGATGTCTGATAAGCCGTTCTCACACTGAATTTGCTGCATAAGACAGCCTTGTTGTCACCTCTGAAGTAGGTATATAGGGTTTCTGTGTGATGAAGAGGGCTTTCACTTAACTCAATGTCCATGCTGGATGTTTACAGTGATGGTTGCAAGTAGAAACGAGTAGAAGTAGAAACAATAAGAAAATCACAAGGGGTGATGGCAAACATTTTCGGTTGCTGTGGTGCTGAAACCTAAACAAACTGACTGCGGTTAACAGCATGTTAAGTCTATGTTACAGGAAGCCTGTCTTTGCTGCACACAGACTCAAAAGGACACTTAGTGCATGTAAAGGTCCTGACTTAGGGTTCCTTTGTGATAAGTTAACAGTGAAAATGTGTTGTGCATGATGACGCTTCCTTGACGGAAACTGCAGAAGGAAAGCATGAATAATGAGTTGTTAAATAACATTAACATTGCTTATATCAGCACATGTAGGTCTAGGGCTGATGCTTCACAGTAGTTTAGAGTTTAAAGTATTTCCAGCACAGCTCTTCACTTAACAGCAATAAAGTTTAAAATTACAATGATGACGATTTTGAGAGGGGTTGTACTTTTTGATATAACTGGTTGTTGATTTCATACAGAAGTAAACAAAAGTTGACTTCTCATTTCCAGTCGGCTCCACCAATGTTGCCGACTGTGATAACGACTGCCCCTTTGATTTTATCAGCTGCAGCTTGCTTGTAAATGAAGCCAATGTTGGTTCCACGACACAGTCTAAAGCCTGTTCTCGCTGGCGGATGTTTCCAGTTCACTCATTTTAAAATAAGAAGTTTGTAACAAAGTTTTCAGTGTAAACTTGAGGGCTACAAACATGAGGATGAAACATTCAAGTCTCACCCACACCAACAGATGATCCATGTTTGAGTAAATGGAGAACAGCTTTGTTTTTTCTGCTGCACTGAATATCCTATTTAGCAGGCCATATATAAAAAAGGGAGGAAAATAAGCTCAGACTCTTACATCTTTGTAGTAAAACCTTTTTTTGGCTGCAGTACAGAGGTTAGATTTTTATTTTTTTAAATTAAGGGTATGTCTTACATTTACAAGCTTCCCGTATTAAAATTTGCTTTGCCAGTGTATTTTGAAAACAGTGCTGCGATGGCAAAAAAGTTTGGCTGGTTTTACTGAAGTGATAAACTGCCCCTTATCCAATGAAGAGCGCATCCAAAAAGGTGAGACTAAACTCTGAACTCCTTGGATCCCACATAGCTGAGACAATACAGTCAGTATATGTTCTGTTGAGAAAAGGCCTTTTTAACCCTGACTTGCACCCTGATTATCAAATGTGCTTTAGTGCAGAATTTTATTTGTATAGGAAATCAGACACACAGTGCAAATGTTAATTTACGATGATGTAGAAAAGATAAGATGAGATGCATATATTTCACCCAGTCATATGATTGTCATATGGGGTATGTGCTAGAATACGGTCATCGTTTTGTACTTTATTCAGTTCACATGGAGGAAAAAAAACGCACTGTGCCTGATGAAACACATTTTGTCATTTCCACATACTTTGGCTTTGTTTAACATAAAATACAGATGTATAATCTAATATACAAAACTTATTACATCAGTTTTCTGCCCTCCTAACCATGACAAATCCTTTAATCTACATCAGACAAGCTTATTTTATGCTTGAGAACTTTAAAAATGCTCTCTAATTCAGCTAAGTACTCAATGTCAGGACATTTTTATTGCTTTAGACATTTTCCTATAGTCTTCCACCTCCATGGATTTCTGGAAGATAAAATTAGGTGCTAGGGGAAATGAGTAGACGTGCTCAAAAGCAAAATGGAAACATTTTCATAATATCACAATCTCCCCCCTGTCCATTATTCCATCTGGATTGCTTGTTGATGACTGGTTTTCCCTTAAATGTAGCTGCTGCTAGCGTGTATGCTCAATGCATTAAGATGGCTCATACCTATTATTATTCTTCAGGTTCAGTGAGTTTGAGTAGACCACTCAAGTAATGCCATGATCATAAAGGACACATTTATGAGGACATTATGTGCAACATCTACATAATTTATTTCAATACAAATGTTACAGCACATACACTTGCCTTTTCATAAATACCACAGAACATCACATGTTGTAACAGACTTCATTACCAAAACAGTGACACAAACTTGTGCGAAAGTAGCTCGCAAACATTTAGTAAACATTCAGCTGAGTGATGTCTTTTTTCACTCAGACTATGAAAAAAGGTTCACATGTCATAGGTTTACTTTATTATGACAGCAAAAGCAATATTTAAGTTATATAAAAAAAAAAAATTCACATTGGATTACATCGATTTATCAGAATTGTCCACCTTCATTGACACCTGTGCTGAAATTCTGCAGTTTCTTATCTCTCCTCAGTCCAACTCCAGTCTTTGAAAAACACTTAAGTTTTATAGTACAAGAGATCGGGTGCAACTCCCCAGCCATCAACTGTTTATACTTCATGAACTCAAATGTGGGTTCAGTGTTTTTGGATATTCTACAGATGTTTCATGAAAGTGCTATACAGTATAGTGCTGCCTTGAATCCATCAAGGAGAGCTTTTCTTGTAAAGTGACTTTTATTAGAATGGAACAATAACGGATCAGGGAGGACAGCATTAGCATTAGCCTCACCAGAGTCCCCATCATTTAAAATCTGTCATTCCATCAGGTGTATTAGCTTGCATTTAAAAGATTTATGTGCCACTTTGTAATATATCCTCTCAAACTCGCCTGTCAGCCAGAACCCACTCATGTTTGCAGAGTTGCTGTCCTCAGAACAGTGGATAAGATGAGTCATCTGGAGTCGAACTTTCCTTGGGGGGGGTACTGAATGTTCATTATATGCATTAGTACACATGGTTTAGGGTTCCAAACCATCAGCTGGACTTGGAATGTTTGTAGTGTCAGCTAATCATTCAAGACTCATTGCATGCAACTGCGTTGTGTCCTCCAGCATGAAGAGGTGGAGACATGAATTACATTCCTTACTTAACCGGCGTATTGATGAAGCAGTAGCCATTAATAAACTCTGAGACAGCTGAGGTGCAAGGAGAAGTCACTGCCAGGAGGGAGCAGTGTGGATATATAGTTCACAACTTACTCTACTTGGACTAAAACAGAACACATTTTGAAAGGAAAAAGGCACCACAGTCCACAGACACATCATCACAAATACACTGACGACATGCAAACAATCATTTGTGAAGTGCTTCTAAAAATGGCAGATGTGTTAAATACAGGCCTTTTTTTAAACCCAGTAGTGACTAATCAGTTTAGCATCAGTGCATCCATGAATGGGGGGTGAATAAATACAGTCGTCACATATCAAAATCTTGGTCTAGAATCTTTATCTGTTTTGTGCTTCGTGCATGCTGTACAGTGAAAACATACAAAAAAAAGAAACTCTGGGGAACATTTGTTATGACATTTAACCCTTGCGTTTACTTTGCTGCAAATCCATGAAAAAGAAAAACAAAAAAAAAGATCAACATACAGGAAAGTTTGTTTTTCACATGGCTAACATTGACATATGATGACATCGTATTTACGTGTATTCCTAAGGTCTGTGACGACAGGGTTGACGAAACCTGGAGAAACAGTACGTAAAAACTCCAGCAAGGACACAAAGTTCACAGTTTTGACGGTGTCAGCCGACCTTGCTCCAGGGCAAATGCTACATGCACTTAAACGCAGGTCACTAACACCGATTTAGACTGGCAGTGAATCCCTGCTCCCCCTCCTGTGTTCAGTAGCCACATTTAGCATGCTGTCACTTTGATCAGAACATACTAGAGACCAAACAGACTGGGGAAATGGAGTTACATCTACCAAAATACCTCCAATACTCCTCTCAAAAGTGATGCATTTAGAAGACATTTATTTGGGGAATGTTTGGGATCCTTCCAATTAAAGCCCTGCATGTTAAGTGCCCATTTTCCAATATTGCTTGCCTGAGTCAAATATGGTATTCCCCAAATCCTCTGAGCTAAAGATGAGCAACGGGAAAGTGTCATCTTAGGTCGCCCAAATGAATCTCATCACAACCTGCAAATTGGAAACTATATACTTTGTAATCTACTAATCTATTTAAGCTTTGTTTTAAGACAGAGTTATCTGATGTACCAGCTAAACAGCAGAGATAATGGATTTATTTGTGTTTATTGGGATGGGCTCAGCTGGATCGGGGCATTTCCTGGACACTGCACACTGAACTGCGTTTAAAGTACACTGACTAAATGTGACTGAAACAACTGGAACAGCTGAGGCTTACGTCTTTATCCAAATGCTAGACTGATTTCATAAAGATAGAGACATCCGTTTACAGTGACTCTGGGAAGTGTCAGGGAGCAGTGAAAAAAGGTGCACTGCTCAGGACTGTTTTCTCATTTCCCTTCACTGGCCTGGGTATAGTCACCACCACCACCAGGCCTGGGACTTTGTTATCTCTCAGCTATTTCAACGTACTATTTATTATTCTGTGTGGTTTGTACCCTTATGCCATGACTAAGGAAACGGCTTCTCTGGTTTCAGTAAACACTGAAGATGCTACATCACAGCAACCACAAAATCTTATAAACAAACATGGCTTGTGCAACAAAAAGGGACCGTTGCTACCGGCAAGGGGACAGGAGGCAAATAGTTTGCCTAGCACTTACATAATGGCTACATAATGTACCAAATACTGATTTAGATGTTGCATAAATGAACCCATGGACTGAATGAAAGAAATGACTGGTAGGCTGTGCAGTAGCACTCTTAAAAAAAGACAAAACAAACCCATAACATTTAATCTATTAATATAACAGCTGCAGGCTATAGAGGTTAATACATAGAATTAACCACATCAACCACAACATTAAGCTGCTTTGCATGAAAAGATATAAGCTATCTTAAGGGCTTGTAGAATCTGACTGATTCAAAGAATACAAACTAGCAACTATTATCACCGGCCTAACAGAGGATGGCCCCAAACATTTCTCAGCTTGCAAAAGTGACACGTAGATCATGTCATATCTTTGCTGCTATCTTCCTGCAACAGAGACTCCTATGCAACAGGCTGTAAAACACTCGAGCAGGAAGCAGGGCCTCACAGCATTGCTGAGCAGCAAGGAGAGAAAGAAAGACAGACAGACAGAGGGAGAGACAGGTTCTGCAACACCTGTTGTTGATCATCTTTCACACTGAGACGTTCCGTCAAAAAAAATAAAAAAAGACAGAAACCAAATAAAGCTGAATCAAAGTATTGCTTGGTTTGGAATGTATTTAGTCAAACAAAGCACTGGACAGGCATCACGTTTGATCCTTCCATACTCCTTGTCCTTTTTCTGATGGAAATGAGAACTCACTATGCATGCTGAAATGGCGTGCCTGAATGGAATTTACTGCCTCAGAGGACATTTACTTTGAATTTCATAAGCATTTTTATGCAATCAAATGCTGAGATCTTTTGCCTGATAGCAATTATACAATGTACAGACCATTAAGTAGCGTAAATAAACAGATGAGATGCTCCCCAGCTCCTGTGGACAGTGAGTTTGTGCTAACTAGCTTCAATAGTCAGTCAAGAAACAAATAATAAAAAAGATGTGATGAGGTAGATTAAAACTTAACATGATAAATGTAACAAAAAACAAGTGATTTATCTACAGTTTCATTCACTGTGTTGAAAGAGGAAGAGAAATACTTTCCTCGGCTGCACGTGATGATTACATTTTTTAAAACAGTCTCCAGAGACTCTACCAGTCAGTTTGACTGGTCTTACCTTTATTAGTCAATGGAAAAAAATTGGCAGTGTAAACATGTCTGAATCACCCTGTTTGCAGAAGTCTCACAGAGCCCAGTTTAAAGCACAGTCGTGACAGCTGTGAGGCCTTTGCTGCAGTTCCCGTTGGGGTCCACAGCTCTGTCCACAACACTGCATACCCCCGCTTCCTTCCCCAGACACCCTTCATTGGCGTCACTGTCTTCCAAGCTGCCCTTACTCCTGCCCTGCTGCTCGCTCTGCCAACTGTGCCGGCTGTAGATGTATCCATTCACAGGCCCCGAGTTGCCAAGGCGATTCCTCTTCATGCAGAGGATTTCCTTGAAGGCATACCTGAACTCAGGACTCCGGCAATAAATGAGGGGGTTGAAGGCAGAGTTTGCGTAACCTATCCAGTTGAGTATCCTGAAGGTGAGGTCGTTGTGCTGCTCCTTCCATATGGCCACCACCACATTGAGCAGAAAGAATGGCAGCCAGCACAGAGTGAAGATCCCCATGATGATGCCCAGTGTCTTTAGAGCTTTGTGTTCCCGCAGGCAGAACTTGACCTTCTTCTGGCCACGCCCATTGTTGGCCTCCAGGGATTTGAGGTTATTGTCACTGTTATGGAACCGCCCCACACTTTGGTCAATCTTTTTCAGTTGACGCTTGGCCTCCTGGAAAACACGACTGTAGACGAAAACCATTATGACCAAAGGGATGTAGAAGGAGATGGTAGAAGAAGTGATGGCATAAGCCATGTTGGTGTAGAACTCGCAGCAGTTGCTGTCTGCTATGCACCTCTGAGCTTCCTCATCATCTGATATCCACCACTTCATGTGGATGGGCAGGAAAGATATCAGGGCTGCGATCACCCACACCAGCACAACCACGATGCGAGCCCTGCACTTGGTCAGCATCGACTGGTAGCGGAAGGGAGACGTGATCGCCAAATAACGGTCTATAGCTATAACACAAAGTGTCTCGATGCTTGCAGTCACACAAAGCACATCGGTCGCAGTCCAGAACTCGCACCAAAAACTACCGAAGTGCCAAGTCTTAAAAATGATGTAGCAGGCACCAAAGGGAATCACAATGAGACCCATGACCAGGTCAGCGCAGGCCAGGGATGTGATGAAACAGTTGGTGACATTTTGGAGACGCTGGAAGCGGGCGATCGCCGTTATGACCAGGATGTTGCCAAAGACAATGCAGAGGACGAGTAAGGACATGACCATGCCTAGGAGGATCATTGTTGCCTCACTGTAACTCTCCTCTTGCTGAGCTGGGTGTGATGTGGTGACCATCTCTACACTCACATTGAGGTACCCTGGGGGCGTTGTGCTTCCCATCTAAAGACACCATGTGTGGGTAACACACACACACACACACACACACACAGACACAGACACATACAAATGTAGTCACAATTTAAATCTGTAAAAGTGGTCTGATAAGAACAGAAAACACAAACACTGATAATTAAGATTCAATGCACTGCAAAAGACAACTGACAAATTTGCAAAAATGTTTCTGTTGTTGGATTTATTTTTGCAAAAAAAGGAGAACAAAAATTACAGCAGCCCAAAACAAACTTATCACAGTCTGTTCCTTCCATCCTTCAGCAGGCACAGCTCATAAAACATGTTCAACAAACCAGCAAAAAAATAAAAGTACCAACCTCCACAGGTTGCTGTCTTGTTGCCTCCCATACAAAGTAGAAATGTTACAGTTGGAGTAGTTCCTGCAAAGTATTTACTGTCACATGTCCTCTCTTTACTCTCTGCTTTTCTCAATCTCCGTGTGTCTCTCTCTCTCACTCAGTCCCTCAGTTGAGCAGTTTCTTCTAATGTGTCTCCCGGGCTATTTGTCAGAGCCCTTATAGCGTGCAGTGATGACATCATGGTCAGTGCTCAGCCAATCACGAAGCCAGCCTGCGGAGGGTGCTGAGAGCTCCTGCGAGTTTGAACACATTGTCCCTGCAGCCGCTGCTGCAGGGCTGCATGAGACAAGAGCTGCAAACACAAGAAAAGAGTTTTTCTGACTTTAAGTTCTGGCTTCCCATCTTTTAAAAACACTTGTGAAAATGATCGTGTGGAAAAGCTTGCATATGAACAGTTTTTTAAGATGCAAACATTGTGTTCAAAGTTGAAATAAAACATTTAGTTCCACACTTAAGTTTTTGCCTGTCAGTCAAGATCAAATTAGAAACAGGTGAGGCTGTTCTGGCTCTTAGTAAAGTGAAGAGGAAGTCAGTGTATTATGGTTGATTTATTGAGAGGTTTAACTATGTGACTCTTCCTGTCCTCTTTAAACCTGGGTGATGGAGTGAGGTCCTTTTTCTGGCTTACAATTTTCAAAATAAAACTGTAGACCACAACATACACTTGTTGCTATGAGTGGCTGAGTATTTGCAGATACATGAAATCAAAAACATTTGTGTTTATGTAAAGCAACGTAAAAAAAAAATATATCCAAAGGTTAAACTACAAAAAATTCCCTCATGTTTCTGTTATGAATCTGCACCCCCTGCCCTGAGTGTGTACCCCACAGGACACAAACAAACTCTCACACCATGAAATGCATTTAAATAGAAGCATGTTTTTGAAAAAGCGGACAACTTTGCATCTCTGGGAAACTTATGCAAAGACTGAACCATGCAGCTATTCATTTGAAGTATTATGTTTCTGTATCTAAAATATTATTCAAATTCTGTGATACAGTGTTCAGTGGAAGTTATATGTAGTGTGAGGATGAGAACAGATCAGCCTCTGTGCATCTTTGTCTCTGTCTTTGTTTGGTCAGCCCCTCGGTCTATCATTTTACTGCATGATGCACAGACACTGAATACTGCAATTGTGAGTATGTTTGGTTTTGGTATGCAAGCACAACCTGAGAGTGCATTTCAAGAATTAGTGAATTAACAACTGCTTTATCCTCTGTAAAGTAAGAGCCCTGATAATTTGCAGAGGAGTGGACTGGAGAACGTAACTTAAAACACCCATCACACACAATATATTTATTCAGAGAAGAAATATTTTAGAGACACATAAAACACACTGGATACAAGTAAAGGCTACTTCAATTATTAACTTCATGCTCCTACACAGAATCTATCGGGCTTGTGTTATAGATTGTGATTTTTTTAACTCAATATTTGCTGCCTTTTTGTGATGTGCTCACTGGGTTCGTCTCCCTCTGACAGGATTTGATCTCTGTTACAGTCACAGTCACACTACAGCAGGAAAAATGATCAATGCTCTTTCAGATAATTGTCACCAACAGATAAGCACATTTTTTCAGGCATCTCTTGTTGTGTAATGATTTTGATGGGATTCTCTTTGATAATAGCTGCAAGTTGAGGCAATTTAAATGAAATACAGTTCAATGAATGGTTGCACAGTTTGTGAACAGATAACCAGAGCATGGCTTGTAAACGGGCCTTCAAGATAAGTGTGTGTTTAGTTCTTTAAGAGTCCTTGTAATTGTCGGTGTGCGTGTGTGTGTGTGTGTGTGTGTGTGTGTGTGTGTGTG
>JAQNCA010000032.1:7664945-7678289 GCA_029783725.1 Acanthurus tractus
GTGTGTGTGTGTGTGTGTGTGTGTGTGTGTGTGTGTGCTCAGGTTAGCATTAACTTCAGTCCTGTGATGTTCACACAGCTCTGACCTTTAATGACTGGAAATACCACAGGCTCTCTACATTCATGTAGTATACATCACAATGAGCTCTTTCACAACAGTCCTGATGACTACTGACGCAATCACAAAACCAACTAGTAGATCCACATGTTTGGATCTCAGGCATTCATGCAGATGTTTCATGATTAGGGTCATTTTCAGCATAAAACAATATACTGGCTCAGATGCACATTTTGCCTTCTGCCTTAAATTCTCATATTGCTTTTGGGGCTTAAAAATGTTTTTATTTATTTAACTTATCCATCCACTCAACTGTGTGATCACAATACGTCAACAACATCAGGGCAGATTACCATAAACTCTGCTATGGATATTTATGGCTACCATCACCAGTTTCTCTCCTACTCTCTGACTCTCTTACTTTATGTTGAGTTAAACAATTCGTTGCATGACAATACATCTTGTCATGCTGAAATTTGTTGTGCTGCAATTTTTCTTTGTGCCCAAGAGATATTAAAATTTTATGCCCGCACTGCCCTAAACTAGCAGAATATAGCTCTTCTCTCAAAACACTTTTAGTTCTGAAAACCTCCTTGGCTTTTTCACCTGCATCAATGGGGTAAAAATGTCAGTGCTGCACAGCTACATGAAATGTCACTTCTGAGCACAGTTGAATCAACTTGTGGTTTCAGTGACCCTACTTGACTTTTCTCTTTGCAATGTACAGGACAAGCACAACATGTGTAGATCCTGATCAGACTCAGTGGATAGCAAAAAGTCATCTGCACCCCCCAACGCTTACAGTATGGATTGTTGTGGGTTCAGTTGTATATTTAACCACTTTAAAAAGTGTTGCTATGCTTCATCTTACACAATAAAACAGATTTTATAAATGATAACCTATATGATCACACGAGTGGGATGTTTGGTCTAAACTGTTTGATAATGGCTACATAAAATAAACATATGTCAACAAATACAAGTGGCAACCTTCAGACCCTGTTGCTCTGGCTTACTGCATACACTGAATGAAACATACTGTGTGTTTTAAATGTAATGAAACAGCCTTGTTTTGGAAAGTGGGGGCCTGTTTGTTTGATCAATCATGACGGGTTTCCTCTGTCTGACATCTGTCTTCCTGTATCCTGTCATTCCCTGGCTGAGCCAATTCTCATTTGGAAAACCCTCTGTCTTGGATCCTGTCCCCGCTTAGATAGATTACACCACTTTGTTTAGTCAAATACTGTTTAAATAAATCAATCTATCCTACACACTTTCTCCTTTCAAATTCCAAAATTTTCCTCTTAATGAAAACTTGTGATGTTGACTTGACGACGCAAACCGCATTTTCCACCTTCTCCAACTATACTTTAGTCATAGTATGTTAGGAACAATACCATTGTTCTTTTAGAGAAAGGTTTTAGGAGCATGAAATGAGAGAGCCTAAACACTCTCTTTCACATTTTCTATAAATGTCAAGTTACTTTATTGGTTCTTATATTTTCCAGGCATTTGTAAAAATAATAAAACCAAAGAAGCTCTCATTCAGTTTCTTGCTGGGAGTTAAATAAGAAGATAGACACACTCATGAATTTACAATAAATATGGAGCCAATAGGGGGTTAGCATAAAGAACTGAACCGAGGGGAAAGAGGCAGCTTGGCTCCGTCCAAAGGTAACAAAAACATCCAACCAGCACTCCAAATGTTATATAACTGATCTGCCAAAACGACAAGTTGTAGTTTTATGGAAATTGTGGAGTTGGAGTAACATGATACAACTCTTGTTGGTCAGGCAGAGCACACCGAGCTGTGTTCCCTGCTCCCAGTTTGCTAAGCTAGGCTAAGCTAATTGCCCATAGCTTCATTTAGCATAAATGTCTTGAAAAAGAAATGGAATAAAAGTTACTCACCAAAATGGAACCATCCCATAATAACTCTCAAACTTTTTCCTTGGTTAAAATTTAACATTGTGGCTGCTAGAGCAGTTAATCTAATGCTTTTTGACGATGCTGAGCACTTGACAAGAGACATTAGTCATCGCAAGTGAACCAGCCCATTTTCTGACAATTTAATGAAATCAACTCTAAAAGAAAATCAACAGTCATTGATAGCAGAACTTTTGCTGTCAAGCAAATGTTCACTTCACTAAAAATGAAAAAAAGTAAAATTGCAGATGTTTTTACACACTTATATGCAATGATTAGTAAGACAAGTCAAAGCAGATTTACCCACAAACACGTATGACAAATACATAAAATATCTATAATATGCATGATCACATGTGCTTCATATCAAGCTGTTATCTGTCGGTGCATGTTTCATAAGCCATCATTCTCTCACCTCTGATCATTCTCTACAGGAGGCAAATTGGCATAAATGAATAAAAACATCAAAAATTAATTACGAATTGAGTGCGATGATGCGAGAAAACAAAGTATTGCTTCATCTGACTGTCCAGCCATGTCTAATCCACTCAGTCTCTGATTCAAGGAATTATTGTCCACGCCAATCATATTGTTATTTAATTCATTGGAACAAAGACATTCCCCTCGGGATTAATCCAGAGCCTGAACATCTAATTGGGTCTTCAGTAAAGGCCCCCGGGGGACTGTGAGGTCCACCTTAAAACAAATAGATGTAAAACCATCAAAAACCCCAAAACCCTGACTGTTTGAACTGTCCTCCAACTACACAGACGGGGTGCTCTTATTTAGGGCATCTGAGTTGGTATTGAAATGTGTGCTCCAGATAAACAGAGACGGTAGTAAAAAACTGTTTTGTGTATTTCAATCAGATCTGACCTTATATAGATGAAGCAGTAACCGGGTCTATGAGTCATTGTGCATACAGTTTGCTTCTAATAAAGTTAAGACAGAGGAAGAGGTTGTAAAAACACTTACGGCACTATTTAACAATAGTTGGCCTCCAGACATAGCTCAGCACAACAAACACACACAAAATAAATCAAGGAAATTTTATCATGGGCGCCTGACCAATGTAACACATTCAGCACAGTATTTTAAAACAGGACGCCATTGTTTTTTATTGAGGGATGATGATACACCACTGTGTTTAATACTTTAATTTATACTGCCCTGTTATAATAACAAATGTGAGCTTAAGGTTTTATTTCAGCCCAATCTGTTCTGCCTTATATTTCCAAATGGGAATCTCCCCATATAACATCACCACAAATCAACAAACACTCCCGGCGTGGCATTAACGGTTATCAAAATAATGTTTATGCCATGATACAGTAAATGTTACAATAGTGAGGGCAGACAGGCTTCCCAAAGCTTTTCTCTCCTTTGCAGAAAAACTGTAAGTCTCATGACAATTTATTTGTCTGTCAAATTGATTGTGACACACACAGGGAAGCACTCACAGAGGGCATCAGACTTATTATTACACATGCTGGAGAAGGTTAAAGGTCGAATGCTTGGACTGACCCAACAATCTGTTCGGTTAACCAAAGTTTCCTGTTGGAAGACATGGATTCTGTCTCAACTCTGGGTTTCAAGGCAGGATATATGGTGTCAATTAGACAGTCAAGGCCTGAGCTGAAATATTACCATTGTTTAAGCCTATGGGAAGAGAAGTTATGCATTACTGTCCTTGTGTGGATTTAATTAGTGTGTACAGATCTATACCATTCAGCAGAAATGTCCCTGTAGACCTGCAGTCAGCACAGAGGGGAAATATAATCCATCTTTGCTTAAAAAAAGACCAATGAGTTAACCTAAAACTACAAATAAAAGAAAAAGAAGTGGAAATCATCCTTTTTTTACTAGTTTACAAAATTTTACAGTTTCTTGGCATGTTTGTAGTTGGAGGTCTTGATGCCATTTCACTCTTAATTACAGTATTTTCTTATTTACTGTTGAAGGCCATAGGTAGTAGTGAATGTCATGTGATAGCAGTACAGAAAATGGAGATATAAATAAATCAACAGCTATCATTTTCTCTCCCCAACGAATGAATGAAAGTGATGGAATAGAGGCATTCAAGGATCAGTCCTGGAACTGCCAACGATATTCACCATCCTCATGAGTTTTTGGACGCTACTCAGTATTCATGGAATGGAAATACGGATGCGAGCCATTTTCTCTTAAAGCCCAAGTTAATTTCTAGACTCCTGAGTGTTTTTTCTAGCACACAGTAAGCTTCATCCTCCATCCCAAAGAAAATGGATTTATAATTCCTGACCTGCAGTAACTCCTCGGCTTTTAAACTCTTTTTAACACAACTTGTGTTCATTTGCTTCACTAAATTAAGAACTCCTATATTACAAGAGTGTGCACATTTGCATAACTGAGACACCGGGGAATAGGGCTGACCCGTGGAATTACAGCTCTTTGTTCTTCCCACTTCGACAATGATTAATGTGAGAATAAACAGGGCGCAGGGCTGATTTCTTTCTCTTTACCACTTAAGGAAGCGACTCCATCCTCTCATGACTCCCCACCTATTCGCTGCCACCTTCAAACTTTCATTATAGTGATTAATTTGCAGCAAAAAGTCAGCCTTTGACCTCAGCCGTTCCAAGTGAAAAAGAGTTCTCAAAGCGACGGCAATCTGTGGTTTTTGTTGCTCGCCATAGCTTTGGCAGATGTCCAACATGTATAAATAGCTGCAGGGTTGAATGGTTTCTGTCCACTGAAGCCATGAGCTGGAATGAGACATGTTCAAAAGAAGAATTTACTGTGAAAGAGAGAGGGATAGAGCATACCAGCTGAGATGGGATCTCACTGTTTAACTGATAATACTTAAGAGGATGGCCTCCCACTTCTTTGGAAGTGTGTAAGCAGAAAACATTCATTCAGTCATTTATCACTTTGGTATAATATACCATTCTTCTACACATGTGAGAAAACATGTTCATGCAAAACTGGCAGCAAGTTTTCCAGCAGGTCTTTTGTTTGCAGCCTCACAATACAGGAACAGAAGAGATCACATCATTCAGAGTGGCAAGTGGAAAAAGCCACATTTAAATGAACATGGGGATGTTTATAAAACTGCCTCTGTTTTTTGCTTTCATTTATAAGTCAGCAAGAACTGTGAGCACAATAAATCTACTGAGTGCATATAGATAGGCCCTATATCTCCTGTAGCTCAACTGTTTTTAGGGTATCCTGCAGCCAGAGTTCACCTTGCACGTCATAGCAAACCAAAGTGGATTAAACTTAAGGCATTAAAAAACAATTCATGTCAATAGGCAAGGCCAGCTATCAAACTCAAAATGATTTATCTTACCTTTGTTTTACTGTCCAATTTTATTTGATCTATAGGCTGCATTTTATGACACTGTTCTACTCCTCTGGACATAGTTAAAGTCAGGTGGAGGCACATAGTTGCTCTGATACAAAGACCAGATGGTCTCCAAGTGTTCTATACTTTTACAGTGTGATAGTTTTGAATGTTTAGTGGGATTAGTGGGTATAAAAGGAATTTAGAAGGGTACCCTTGACTAATGTATACTTAAAAGTGTTTATAACGTTGACTTTAAGCACCATTTCTTTGTGTTTTCTACATGAATCATCATGTATAATAAATGTACCTTCACTTTTTCACTTGTACCTTCAAAAATTTGCATTCCACTTGTGTCAGAGAGACATCACATGCACTTTCAGAGGTAAGCTTGGTCTTACAGAAATGCTTATGCAGTGAATCATGATTTCATTTTTTCAGGACACTTTGAATGTATTTCTTTTGTAGTGATGGCAACCTAAACTACTTTGCTGTTCAGTCCAGTAAAGCACAAAATGGACGAACTACACTCAGTAGTTTCAAAAGATCTGAAATTAATAGTACAAACTAAAACATTATTTTTTAAAAGCAGTAGATTGTAAAGTTGTTATATATAAGTCACTAAAATGAAGATTTGCTACAAACTAAAGCAGTGGTATTTCACTTACAGCCAACAGGCCGAATCTGGCATGCTGGGTGCCCTGCGAACTATTTTCTAATTATGAAAGAAACTGCTTGATTCACACTGAGCATTGTTATGTTTTCTTTTACCAATTAGTTAAGCTGTACAAGTATGCCAGTCTGTATGATGAGATAAATTAGGCGGCTGCAACAGAAACAATGCTGATCTTTGCACGATGTCCCTTCAAAGCACCCCTCACAGCCGACAGTGAGCTTTGCTGGAGAAGAACATTATTAATTAATGGATAATAATGATAATTCTGATCCTATTAATGTGTATTTCACTCACACAGAGCCTAAATATGGTTTTCAATCTATCACTTGTATGAGAAGTTTATGGTTTATTTTTATGAATCATTCCAACATTTGAATGATTGCATAATGGAGGAGCTGCAAGCTATGTTTGAATGTTTTATAAAGTCTTTCAGATTTAATAAAAAGACTTGCAACCAATGCGTGCTGTGGCCATTAAGTATGGTGAAATCAGATTCATCCATCATATAGGCCAAGTGTCAGTCCTAGTACCAGGTAAATTTAGTTACTATTTAAGTTATTCAGTTAAATGTTCTAAAAATAGAAGTAAAAACAAGTCATGTGCTCATTGTGGCTACTGTGAAACTGAATGAGGAAACCACATGAGAACTGTAAAACTGTATCACGTGATCAGTGGTCATTTTTAAATGCATCGACAGTTTACAGCTGCTTCATTTATAGTTCACTTTTATTAGACATAGCAAACTGATTTTAGCTGCTGTGGTACCAGCTTTCATCATGCTAACACAGCTGTCTGGGCAGTCTTGGCTCAACATCATGTTATGTCTACTGCACAACCAAAAACATCCTGTGATTTGCTAATCTGCTTTAAGAAGGCAAACCAAAAATTCTCTGTTTTTTTGAGGACAAGTCTTTTCACTCAAAGCTTCTGAGGACTTCTAAAATGTTTGTTTTTCTCAGTCACTGACGCAGAGCATTTGCCATTTTTGGATAATATATTAAACCATAGCACATAAACAGCCTTTCAAGGAAATCAGATATAAATAAACTTTGTAAAAGGAGGAAAGAATAATTATAAAATGCCATCTTCTTCTTATCTCCTCCAAATGGTTATTGTTTTTTCTCTGTTGCTTTGCTTTCTTTCATGGATTTATGGCTTTGTGGTGCATCTGTTCTTTTCTAAAACTTTGTGAATCTATTTTTTTTTTCTTTTTTCAAAGTTTTGACAACTGCTTTGACAAGTCAACAAGAGAAATCAGTTATGTGACAAGAGATGAATACTACCTTGCAGTAGTTCACTGTTGTTATACAACATTGCTGGCTAGCTTGGCTTTGTATTTTTCTATAAACGCACTTCTATAATAACACATATGACTCATGTTGACACTTGGATGTCATACATGTCACAAACGTTGGGGAAGATGGAAACAATACTGTTAGCTGCTGTGGGGACAGCTGAGACATAAAACACACACAAACAAACACACTCCAAAACACAAACCATATATTCAATTGTTTCAGTATTGAAGAACAAGTCCATGTTTTTATGCTAAAGTTGTCAGAAAAACTCCGATCTCTGATGTATATTGCCAAAGAGCCCACCTTAGGTTTTGCCCACCTGAGAGTAAGGAATGTGAAGATGCACAGAACAAAGATGGAGGATTCAGTATGACAACGTAATGCCATTAAGACTTCCCTTCCCTTTGCAGAAACATGAGCTGAACATTTGCAATGCGTCGTCTCTCTCTGGAACTATAAACATGTCCACACAGGTGAGTGTTCAGCTCTCCATTCTGCACTGGGTGACTCTCTCCAGGTGCAGCACTTACATGCCACAATTGTAACAACAAGTGTAACTACATTCTTCTGTGTTTATTGGCAGATCCTAAATTAATGATACCAGTTCAAATAAACGCTTAATGTATAAGCAGTATAAGTGCTACAATTTTTTAAGTTTTTCACTTGATAAGAATAAATAGCGAATAATATTATTTTCCTGATAATTTATTGGAACAGATTCATATTTTTCAACCCAAATAAGGTCTGAGGTCATTTCAAGCCAAAGGTATAATTCATCAGTGCAGAATAAGATCAGACCAACAGTTTCCAGCTGCCCTTTAAGGAGATTTCCTCAGGATGATTACAAGGCTATGGTTGTGATTGAACTTCTCTGTCAGAGGAGAAGGTTATAATGGGTCAAAAGGAGACTCTGTGAAGAGCAAAGGAACTTCATCAAAGTTTAAGTGCTGCATGAGCGACTCAACTCAAGCCAAGTGCACAATGAGGACTGCATGAGGGATGTGATTGACAGTCGTACCATTAATGCTACATTTAAGGCAACCTTTCAATGCAAAAATAGGAAAAGAGAAATACAAATGAATCAAAGTATAAAAGCAATATTACTGTGACAGTTTTTGAATGGATTTTTTTTTCCATGCACTGTTAAAGCCACTCAGTACGGTTTCATGTCAGCTGTGCCTAATCCAAACCGTCTGTGAAGCCTGAATAATCACCGTCAGATATGAATTAAGAGTTGTTGGCTCTGACAGCATAATGATTGTAAAACCAGCTGAGTTACCAGAACACCTGATCATTTTCAAACATGCATTCTAGTGTTGTGGTGCAAGACAAAACTGCTGCCGTCACAAACCATCTGCTGTCTGTGTCTGTGCATCATGCTGTGTTGATTCTGCAGATGTGAATGAGAATTAATTCACATCTTAGCCTTGCTTCTGATTGTTTGTGCTTTGCTGACTACCAATTAGGTGCTCATCTGCATCAGGTCAGTAACAACTGCGAATGTTTGGATGCTCAGATCAGAAGTGACTGAGCAGTAAGCATGCATGGGCACACACACTGAATCCCACCTTTGCCGGTCGAAAAAACCTCATTGAGCATGCTGTGGAGCGGACATTACAAGCCGTCTCACTTCACTGACCCTGTCTGTGTGATGTAACAGAGATAAATGCAATTTAGCTCCTCTCACAGTGATGAACCTCTGTAATCTTGGAATGAGAAGGATGGGACAAGCCTGCAGGAGGAGGCTAATTAGAGGTCATTATCACACTAATGACTTTATAGCACAATTACTCGGCCTTGAAATTGTACAATAATCACAGGTTAAACTGAACAGGGCTTGTGTCTTTTGATGTGTCTTTTTTTTTTTTTTTTTACACAGTGGTCTATTCTGGTAAATGTATGTTAATATTTCCTGTCTGACATCAGCACAGTCTATTCGTTTCCTTGTCAGGTTACTCAAAGCAAGAGGACAGCATGTTGTCTCCCTCATCATAGATACAATCAATTAATCTTTGACCCATTTCTGGGAATATGACAGCAGACCCACATACAAGCTTAGAAATGTGCGCACCCACGCAGAGAAGAAGGGAAGGTAATGCATTTATTTTGTTATATTTGGGACAAAAAGACAGTCTGGGTCACACTGAAAGAATATATGAGAGAAGCGTGACTCAAAAGAGTGATGTTTCCCAGCCAGCCAACACATGGGCCCCAAAGGTCCATGGACAGATTAAAAAGATTTATTTACTGTGAGTCTGACTGACGGCCACTGATGTCAAAATGTTCTGTTTAGACCATATTTACCAGAGCTTTTATTTCAGGTAAATGGTGAGCTGGATGAAGTTTTGATCTTTTTGTAAATGTACTGAACCAACCCCGCTCACCAAAGAAAAGCAAGATGACTGATGAACACATTATTTACAGTGCATGAAATGAAGCAAAATGAAAAAAATATGCAAGTTTCATATCACTATACTATGAAGCCTTACTTTAACAAGCAAAAAAGCCACTAGAATCATCCACAAGCTTTGAGAGATTGGTTAGCCAGATAGCCGCCAAATAGCAAGTCACAAGGTCATCACTTCCTTCTTGGAGATTAACTACTTCCTGTGTGTTCTACTATCTGTGGTAGACCTAATCACCCTGCATTATAACACGAATTTGTGGCGCACCACACAGCACAAAGCAGATGAATTTTAACATCTTAATATTTTGAATGCAGAAGAAAGTTTGACAGATCACATGAAATTAAGCCAAACTGGATTTACATGGACTTGGTACTCCATATTTGACTCGTCCTAATTAACCATAAAAAGAGTGCAGGATTTAATTAATACAGGTATTTTTATTTATATTGTATTTTTTTTAAGAACGAGAACTTTTTGTAACTTAAACATAGCAGCCTAATTGTTGACAGGAAGTAGAGCATGCTTGTAGTAAAACAGCAACATAAGTTTAGAGAGGAGAAAAATCTATTATCTAAAATTAAGTTTAAAAAATGTTGATGGATGTTGATGGTTAAATAAAATTAAAAAGCTTCAAAAAATGTTTTTTGAACATTTTTGTGTTTTTTTTCCCCTGGCGCACAGTGTTTGCACAGGGTGTAGGCTAGGGTCCACTTACTTTACAGAATAAAGTTAAAAAAAAAACTTGACATGCTGTATACAAACTGTGTGCAGATTAAAACAAAGAGAGAGCAGAAATAAACAAATTTTTGGGGGGTTGCAAAAAAAACATAAAAATATATACATTCAGTTACTTTCTTGGTGGAAGTTCTCTGATTGATGTAAGCCATATGATCTCTTGTAAATTCTCACAAAGTGCATTACGGAAGTGTTGATTGCTAATCTTAGGCTCCTAAACTGTGTAGCTGGGAGGAGTTCTCTCGTTTTTCTGCTTCGCCCTCACTTCTTGTTCCTCTTTTCTGCTGCCAGGAGACACACTGTTCAGCACTTATCAGATACCACCCAGAGGAAGGAGCAAATTGAGGTTGCATAACCACTTAGGAGCCACAAATGAGGTCAGTGACTTTCTGCTTTAGCTTGTCTCGTGTCAATCACCCATGTTTTGTTAAACATTGCAGAGCCAAGTTTTTTATTAAACGATGAATGATAAGAGACGGGTCAATTCATCATAAATGTTCCATACATTTTGGGAATGAATTTAGCCTTTCCCATCAACATGAGATCACCAAAAGTTTATTTAAGTCCTGTGAGTGTTTAAATTCTGACGTGCACAAACCTCTGGACTTTGTGCTCTTCCCCCAAAATAAACATGTCAGTTCACTGGCAGGTTGCTGCTCTGTGAAAAACGAAACATGGCACAAATCTGACCTCACGAGCAAAATTCCAACTGTCTCAAATTTTCTCAGACCTTCAGTAAAATTCACAAGAGCTTTACTGGGCAACATATCCCCCTAGAAACTGGGATTATACTGAATTACAGTGATTCGAATTATCTTATTTAAAGAGTATTCAAGATTTGTAACAATTAAAGCAAAACTTTTTTATAGCAACATGTGTTTTTTTTTTGGTTTTTTTTTCAAGATACCCACAAAAGCACAGATCCTGATTTGAACTGTGAAGCTTCATAAATAAGATCAAGCTGATTCCCTTCCTGCATCAACATGTTTCTCATAAATAATCTTACTGGATGTGCTCTAAATTGCAGTGAGGCCACCAATTCTCCACATCCATCTTCCATAACATTTAAACGTTTTGTTCCTCTATTGATCACGTACAGAGATCCTCCCTCGTCACCTCATTGGTCAAAGGCCCAAGGTCAGTGAGAGAGCTGTATCCACATAGCTGATGGAAATAAAATGTTTCTTATGAAGGACCATCAAACAGAATGATATTAATTTGCACTTGCCTGAGGGAGGATATGCCCTCCTCTGCACCACATCTGGATTTTTTATCATACTTAGCCTACATTTTTTTCAATAAAATACTGGAAAATGTGCCTCCCTTATTATTTGTGTACATGAGAACAGGATTCCTAAAGGAAGTTGTTTAGGAGAAGATGAGTGATTGTCAGAGCCTAAGATCCCTTAAGCATATTGCTCCCACTGTTAACAGCATGGAGGGCAAAGAGTGTGTCAAATGCAGGGATATTCAACTTGCTCTGCCCTAGGGCCACTTTGGCAAAGTGACAGGAAGCCAGGGGCCACAAAATAAACTGCCTTCTCCTTTTTTGCTGGTTCCCCAGCTACAGAAAGCAAAACAGTGTTTTTCTCTGCAGCAGCCGTTGCAACTGTCAGGATCATTGTGGCAAAATAAGATGACTTCAAAGTCGTAATCCTCTCTCTGTCACAATGTCTTCCATTCCAGTTTTGAAGGCAGGACATCACAACATTAGTATTTGTATAATTTAGTAAACTTCTCATTTCCTTGTTTTTGCACATCACTTCTGCGATTTTGCACTACTTTTCCCTCACTGGTCTGCTTAGCCAGCTTGATAACTGTTCCCTGATGTAAGAAAACAGAACTGAGAATCCTAGAAATATTTTTGATCTTAGTGTGCATGTGTTAGTCGGAGGGTATAAGACAGTTGGAGAAACTAGAGACAAGAGAAAATAATGCACGAGTCATATAACCCGTGTCAGATTTCAGCCAGCAGAGCCACTGACATGTGACAATGTTCACTCCTGAATATCTACCATCCGTAAACAGTTGCTTTGCTATACATTCATACGGCTTCACTTCATGTTTCACTTCATGTTTGTGTTCCTTTACCCTACTATAGCTTCTGATTTGCAGACTCACCACAGTAATGTAAGTAATCCACAGTCCTGATTGTTCTCCTTGTTTGGAGAGAGATAGGAAACAGCCAGAGCCACGCAATAAACTCTGACTCTAGCCAACAGCCTGGGTAATTGGAAACATCACTTAACAGAATGGTGACATACAACTCTGACGTGCCTTTGAGTAGGAAATATTCACACAAGGGCATTCCTCTGCTAATGCACACACACACACACACACACACACACACACGCACACACACAGAGTTGTAATCCCCCCCTTCCTGAATCCCAGTTGGCTGCACATATTGGATCCAGTAAGGAGAATGACTGTGTAGAGGTGCATTAACCAGCACCCCAGACACGGTTTTAAAATGTTAACCTCTCCTCAGACACTCTCATCCTTGCACATATAATTGCATTTGTAACATTGCATTTTCAACTATCAGTCAGCAGGGAGAACTTTTGTGTGACATTTTTAATGCTAATAGAAGTACAAGGTGCTTCACAGAGTAACCTCAAAAAACACCTTAAAAAAGAGCGATTTTTTAAAAAACGATCTTGGCTTATGTTGTCAGTCATGCAGATAGTATCACTGTAGCTGAAACTGTCTGTTCTTGCTGCTCCGTGTGGCTTATCACTTTCCTGACATAATGATTTTTAATGAAGTTATTTCTTCTTTTTAAATACAATTGTGTATATCAACCTAAATCTTTTAGATCCGATTTTTTCCTCATGTGTGACTCAAATCAGTTTTTGTTTTTTTGTTGTTGTTTTTTTTTATGAAAAACACAAATCCCATGGACTAAACTGATCTTTTCAA
>JAQNCA010000032.1:7678841-7690654 GCA_029783725.1 Acanthurus tractus
TTAAATACAATTGTGTATATCAACCTAAATCTTTTAGATCCCTTTTAGATAGATTTTTTCCTCATGTGTGACTCAAATCAGTTTTTGTTTTTTTGTTGTTGTTTTTTTTTTTTATGAAAAACACAAATCCCATGGAATAAACTGATCTTTTCAATAAAGACGCTTTCGAACATGATCCTGAATCAAATACGGATAATTTTTTTAATGTGACCTCAAACTGAATCTTCATGTGAAAGTTGTGTCATTTTCTCACCTGCGGTGTGTCTTTCTGCAAGACTCTTGAGAGGGAAAACACTCATAAATTAAATCAAAAGTAGCTCTTGAACTTTTGAAATATTGAATTGAATCAGCATGCTGCCTGTGGAAAATCAAAATTGAGCACTACGACTTGAAGTGTGTACATAGCCAAATAAGAGTAGATGAAATACCATGTAATTTCCGATGTTAGCTCTCATAGGAAAATAACGTCTAACTTACAGCTGAAAATCAGTTCCTGGCCATTTGGTTTCTACAGTCTGAGAATAACCTATGATGTTATTTTTTTTGGGGGGGGGGTTGGTTTTTGCTTTGAAGGAGTCATTGTTAGTATTGGTTTAGGCTGCATAGCAGTAATACACTGGCAAACCAAGAGGGCATCTAATGCTCTCTTTGCTGAAGTCATGTAGTGTCCATGCATGCTTTCCTCAGATACATTGCTGACAGCCCCAAGTGCAAAAAGTTGCACCTGCTTTTAAAAAACACATTTGTTACCATGTACAATATGCTACATACACTTTAATAAAGTGAGCTATTCTTCAGCACTGGTCCTGAGGGATTCTGCAGATTAAATGCTCGTCTTAGCTCATCCTGCTGACCTCAGAGAAAAAAAACCCTCTTTGATTTGAGTTTACAATGAGCAGTTAATTTGCACAAAGAGAAATCTCTGTGCAGTCACTTCCTACAAGGCCGAACAAACTGAGCTTCAGCTAATTACAAACAGCCCTGCTGTGACCTTCTCTGTGCTGCACTTGGTCCCTCTGACCTTCATCTGCACATGGTGAGATTGGCCAGATGGAAGATTGGTCAGGCCCGTTCTCGCAAGAAAGAATGGAGCCCTTTGATTTTACCCTCTGACAGATGGAGTATCATTCTTTACACCACGCTGATCAATACTGCTCACTGAAACAGAGCTTTAATACAACTCCTAACCTTGCATCAAATACTTTGGCCTTTCATCCTCCACTTTTCTATCACAGTGCTCATCCCTCCTCATTACAGACAGTACCTGCGTGAGTTTGGACTTTTCAGTGATTGGTTAGAGCATTGATCTTAATCACAAATCACCCAAGGAGCAGATTTTAAGCCAGTGCTCTTTAAGATTTGTAAAGTTTTTAAAGTCAGATTGTTTGGTTCGTTTTAACATGGTAGTCTAGGATGTTTGCACAAATGTATTGATATTAAAGTGATAGTTACATATGGATTACCAATGTCATAACTTTCCATAAGAACTCTGAAATCTAATCCAATGCTTGGTTGTTATTTTAATATTGAATTAGAGTTGGTTTTTTATCATTTCTTTTTTTACCCTCAATGCCAGCAATGTGTTAGATGTGCTCAGCATGACTTCAAGAGGATGATAGTTCATAAAGCAGGTTCTGCAAGTGCAAGTTCTCCACCAAAGAGCACACTTTCCTAACAGACTTTCCTATGTATACATCATTGTCACTCTATGTCTGCAGTAATGACCATAGCAGCAATCTGCAATCTTTGGAATCTGTGTTAAAACTGTGAAAAGCTGTAACACTCTTGCCATCGTAAGCTAAACATTGCTCTGCAGAAGAAACAAAGTTTGCAAGATAAAGAAGGTGAGAACAGATCAGCTTAACTAGAGCGGGAACAACTGTCATTATCTGACACAATATCAGTTGCACGGCTAATATGATCCATGTTCACTATTGTTAGCTTGCTGCTGCTACGTTTTGACATGCATTTTTGTCTGCAAGATCCATCTGGCTACTACATACCATCAGAGGTGTCATGAAGGATCAGTGGTGAATAAACATTGTGGTTGCCAATATCTGTAATGTTAAACGGGCACGCTTGCACTGAAATTTCTAAATGGAGTTCATACAGCAGTAATAAATGGCAAATACATTTTGAGATCTTGCCCTGTAATTATGACTTTTGTACCTCATATTTTTGCAGATTTTACCAGTGAAATTTTCATCCATCCATCCATTAGCAGTACCCATTAATCCTGTTTCTTACCTTTAAAACTTCAATTCAAATAAATGAAAAGTGATTATGTTGCACAGGGAAGAGGACCTTTGCTGTCAACACCTGTGCCAAGAATGTTTCAGCTGAAGTTGGGCAAAAGTTGGTCACCAAACTGACCAAACGTCACATCAACAATGCTGCAGGTTTAAGTTGTGGAAAAAAGTATTAATGGTGACTTTATCCCTTATAAGCACATGTCCTATGGTTATTATAAGGTCAGCATTGCTTGTAGGATGCACTGAGCCTGTGTGAACAGTGTTTACCCCATTGTTGACCCTATGATTTTCTCATCAATTTTTCCATAACCTCACTTCCTTGAGGCCACAGTCAGTTCCCCGACCCACCCTTTTCTCTTGTTTTCTGGCCTTCACCATTCAAACTCCTGGCCAGGTCACAGTTCCTGTCTGGTCAGACAGTGAGAAATGGGAAATACAACAAAAGTCTCTGCTAACAGGGTCAAAATGAAAGTGCACGTGATAGACAAGGCAAAATATTGTGGTATCACAACACACTTATTTATGTCAAAATAAGGTTTACCTTGTTTGATTTTTTTTTTTCATCTAGCCCAAAATGCAGACAAATCGTTGTTCTGTCATTCATCTGCTCTGTTGTTTTGCTTTAACTTTAAAGGATCTGTTGATGCTGATCTGTTCATCTGTACATGCAGGATCAGTGAGATCATAGTTATATAAAACAAAGATAATGCATGTCATCAATTTGTCGCAGTCACTGTGCATACTATGTTTCACACGCTGTGAAGAACTGTGCAGTGGAAAGGGAAGCTCAGACTTAGCTGATGATAATCAATTACCCACCGGCTGTAACACTGCATCAGATATACTGAATTACAAGTGCAGTTATTGTACATGCAATTTCATGCTTGAGAATAAAAATGTAGAGAAGAAGCTAAAGGAAAATTGAACTACCAACATTGTCCAACTTGTCTATGATAACATCTCATTAATTAAACTAACTATACACTTTCTTATGTCAAGACAAAGTGGTAAGCATTCATATGCATTGTTATAGTTCTTTCAGGATTTATTTGTATTTCTCTCCCTGATTCATAGTTACAAACTTTCATTGTGTTATGACTCTAACTAAGATTTACATTTTGTTATCTTTATGTGTTCATATAAATCACGCTTAGTATCTTCAACTCATCCATATGAATCAGCAAGACTAATAATATTGAGTGATCAGAGAAACAGCTGATTACATGACCATGTCTCCTCAAGTGATGTACAATTTGTTTTATATATCATTAACCTTTTCACAAGGCAATTGACAATGATGCAGGAAACACTTGGTCAATACCTGCTGAGACTGATGGCACTTGGACCCTCTTTCAAAAGAAAGAGGTTTTGCATTGCCAGAGGAGTGGATGTTTATCTAATTCCTTTAATGCATTTTAAGAAATATTGTTATCCTCAATTTTTTTTTACATGAGAAATGTATTATGTACAGTATTTGGCAGTATACTGCTGTTTTGTTGCATTTTACGCTAAATAAGATGCTTATTAGCAAAAAAATCCCTAAAACAAAAACAATAACAAAAAGCTTGGTTGATACAAAATACCAATCCACCAAGTTTTGACAGCTTCAATCAATTCATTCCAGTTCATGAAGAGTTACAACATCACTGTTATGTACCATATATGTCGATACTTTGGGTGTTTTTTTTATTATCCATTTATTGCATTTATTGACCGCTGTTTACATTTTTTCAACAATAGCATTTGAGTTGAGTTGAGTGGTACCTTTTTGACTTTATCAAGAAGACTGGACCAGACTTTAATAGGTAGTTATGAATTTGTGGGGAATAGATATGTGATAATTCTTCTCTTAGCTCTAATTTTGTCCATTTCTGAAATACTCTGTTGTGAGTATTAAACTGTATTTAATGTACACGGATAAAAGCAGAAAAGTAAAAGTCTGAAGCCATTATTTTGTTATTAGACTTTGTTGTCTGTTTGTCAGTTTAGGAGTTTAGATTTGATTGGTTGGAAAGTTTGGGGTAGTACTGAACTTCTGTTTACTGTTTTAGGCAGTGCTCATCTCAGAGGTTTGTAATTGCAACGGTGCTTTGAACTTTGCTTCATACAGTGTGGCCGGCTGCTCTTGGAAGTGGAAAGAATGAGGGAGTCACACAGCGTGATATGTCTAGGTTTCTTTTTGGCTGGTTTGATGAGTTTTCTTATTTTCTTTTTTTTTTTTTTCTTATTGTATGACAAACAAACAAAACCTCTGTGAAATGATGAAGTGTCTTTCCACCAAGACTGCATCTTTACAGAAACAATTGTTTCCTGTTATCTTCCACATAAACTCACCGTTTACAATTGCAAAAGGGTCTTAAATGAAATGTGACCTCTGTTCAGGTTGGTGTTAGTATTAGATAAGAATATCATTGTATTAAATAAGAATATTATATTTTTGCAACATACCAAAGTTTACAATCATTGTTTTGTTGTTGCATTAGGTAATTTGGTTACTACTTCTCAGCTCTAAGAAAGGAAGAAAAGCACTGCCAGAAATGAAGAAAAAAAGTGGACATATAAGAGGCAGATTAAGCAATAAATCATTACAGTAATATAAATGGTTATCATATCACAAAATAACTCCCTTAACACCTTTTACTTTAACTGATGATACCAGCTGATAATGCAGCGTAGGAGTATCTGATGCACTAATCTTCATTTAAAGCCCGATAGCCTCTATCACTCTCTCACCCCCCATCCTTTTTCACATAAGGGCCAAGAGGAAACACGCCTACAAGCCTTTCAGCCGATGGAAATAACCTTTCCAGATTGTCCCTGCTGGAGATATAATTATCACAACAGGCCTGGCTGCCAGTGGAAGTGCTCAACTGGCCCCTGAATACCTTGCCAGGTCACTCAGTGACGCTGCTTTCCCATGGCAGCCCATCATGACCGCTGTCACACACAAACCTTGAACAGGAAAGAAAAGACAGACACAGCTCAAATACATGGAGTAAGTGAGTGGGGGGTCATAATGATCAACCTACACGATGGAAAAAGCACAAGGTCTGTCACTGATTAAGGCCTGGATAAAGCAGTGAATCACTCGGCTCCACTTGTTCATTTCAGTAATGCAAATTCACCTCGAATCATTCTGGCTTTCACTTTCAACAGGAAGAGGCTGGCAGAGGAGAAGAGAAAGTGTGCAGATTGCAAAATGCCAGATTTACTGGGTTCTGTCATTGCATCACGGACCTGTAAGTGAACTTTTGGTGACCACAGTATGCTGTGCAGTTTGTCCAGAGCATGACAGGCATACACAAAGACACAGGCAGATGGATGGGCAGCTTTTAATAATCTCTGGTCGCAGGAGTCCTCACTGAGCTTTGTTATGGGAATTCATGGCTAGTGAATCTGAATGAGGCGTGAAGGGGACCTTCTATAATGTGAAGGGATTCCTTAGATGAGTAAGAAAAAGAAGCCCCATTAAGAAAAAAGAGATGTCTGAGAGTAGGAAAGAGAAGCAGGGGGCATGTGCTCATCATTCCTTTCCTATAGGTAAAGTGAATATGATGTGTCAATCAAGTGGGAAGAAGGGAGGGGAATTTCTTGAGTTGGGGAAATTATGAGGACGGTGATTTTAAATACAGTCTTTGCTAATATAAGGTCAGCTGATGCATCCATGTTCCTGTTCAAAAGGCCAGAGGGTAAGACCTTTATCACTTGTTCTATGCATTTAGCCCCAGAAAAAAATATTCTCTAACCTCATGATGAGATACAACACTTAAAGTTTTTCACTGAAACAGCCCACTGTACAATTGACACAAAGATACTCTTCATTTTGCAGAAAGCCTGTCAGATTTGTTTGTGTAGATTCAATGCAAGCCTTTGTGTAATCATGTCTAATACCTATATTAATATAGATTTATTTGTATGTATTTTTTTATGGCACATCAAAATGTGGAAGTGATAAAGGAGAAAGTTTGTTTTTAACTTTTGTGAGCATATGTTGTTGCAGAGTAGGGGGCTTGAAATTCAGGATCAGGCTGTATGAAAGTGTCATTTATATCCTCAAACATAGTCATGTGTTTGAGAGCCATCTGATGCAAATGCGGTACACACAAGCTTTGGTCCTGGACAGGTGTTGGTATTTCTACGTCTCTGCATGCCTGCATTTAAGTGGTGTATAGCACCTTATCTCCCTGTTCCTGGGCACATGATGCCAGTTCGTCACTGGCAGACACCATATGCATTTTGATGAAATGAAACCTTGTACCCCTGAGTGTTCCTGATAGTTGGCAGTTCAGAGCGGGACAGCACCGGGCCAAAATTACTTCCAGACAGACAGACTATTTATACCGTAGGCTACTTCCCTTCTTATCACATGATGGTACTAAGAAATTACAATCACTGAGTTTAAAATGTGGACAAACAACACTCTGGGTATGCATGTATCCTGTGCTACACTGTTTTGGGATTATTGAACTTTGAAGAGCAAATGAGATTCATCAATGTTAAGCTTGAAGAGTTAAAATAAGAACAGTTATATAAAATACTTTAATAAAAAGGCTTCTATAATTGCAGTAGGGTGCAGGTAATCAAGTTTGGATTTATAATCATGGGGAGAAATAGACAGCAGCGAGACCCTCAGGAAATGAAATGTGTTTTATCTATTCTGAATGCAATTCTAAAAGCAATACATGGGTTCAAGAACTCCATGGTTCAACAACTGACGACAAAAGCAAGAATGACAAGGCTTGAAAATGCAAATTGAAATGTCTAAAAACACATTTGGCACAAATGAAGCAAAGCCACGTCAGCTCACAGTCATAGGCGCAGTTTCCATCTTACTGTTTAAAAAACGTTAAAGATACTAACGTTAAAATGTTTGTCTCACACCTCCTTTATCCATCTCCAAGCATGATGTGTCTTAATATGCCTTTTCACAGCACAAAGGCTCAGACATCATCGGCCTCGCATTAGTGTCTTATTGACAAAAATATACCTGTCAGTCACCACCTCTGTCTGAAGACTTCACTCCAGCTTTTTATGATCAAGAACACTATGTGACTAGCCAGCAGGCAAGAATGGGAAGGTGTGAACTGGTCTGGCTGGTCTGTTGATATACTGCCGTATGACACCAAACTGTAAGGAAAAACAATGCAACTTTAAGGTAACTTACACCTCTGAAACATTCCACTCCATGCATACATGACATCTGTATATAGGCCATATGTAGGTGCTTTGTGGGCATGTCATTGACTGTACAAAGACGGCATGACAGCTCCTCAAAAGGGAGGTCAAAACCGCCTAATCGCCCCCTGGTGTCTGGCTGTGGAATAGGTCGTAAATCCTACACCCTCCATGTTAGCAGATGGGCAGATCTGCAAAAAGAATGGTGGCCCAATTTTTCTGTCATGTTAGGTAGCTCTCATCAGGCTGGTGAATGTTCAAGTGTTTATATTCCTGGTATATTTGGCCATATATGTAATGCAATGTAAAAGTGAGGAAAGAAAGCTAACACTAGCCTGCTTTTGAGAGAGGATACATTACCACAGACTCCAAATGATGTCACGAGCACTGGATGGCAGCAACAGTATCAGGATTTGTTTGCTTTCGTATCTTTTCAGAGTGGAAAGCTAATAGGTGTTGTTTGTTTTTTTATTTTCAAGCAATGTTTCATATTCTAGTAAATTCTGCATAAAGAAGTGTTCAAAAAGTTTTTTAAGTACGTTTCCACTCACAAATTCATAAACAACTGCAGTTTCTTAGGTGCATTCTCTCTAAGGAAAGCTGCATTAGGAGGCTACATTTAATGAAGCCAACACTGAACGTATGCCTGAGTGAAGCTCGTAAAATTGGAGAGTGCTCTGGTAATTTCGTTAGGGAGATGCTCTTTTACCACATGCTATCTTACTTTCTGCAGGTGTTGAGCAAGACAGCCTTAAATTACTCACATTTTTATTCAACATAAATTTTGTTTAAATAAGAAAGCAGAACCAAGAAGTTCACTGAATGAGGATGAGAAAAACAGTGTGAACCTCAAACCTGGTGCAAAGAAAGTTATCTTAACAGATGAGCTCATCTTTACAGATATGAGTCATAAACAGAAAGTCAGTTTAATGTGGATTTTTCATTCCCTAACACCCCTGCATGCTCCCTGTGCTTCAAAGAGATGCTTAATGATGTGTACCAGCCTCTGGCTAGTCTATTTTCCTGTGCTCTTTATTATTGACAAAGTACAAATGGTGCAGTAATGAGTTCAAACACAGACAACTTCTTTTGTGTTTGTTAAGGTAAAATATAATTGCTGTGTGAGGTGAAAACCAGACACAAAGGTCTCAATTATTCATTTTTTTTGACTAATACAGAGAGAGCGCTGTGTAAAATACAAAATACGGTGGCTATGACTATCAGATCACAATGTTCTATACAGTCATATATTGTAATGTTTGAAAAGTGAACTAATCACTGTTGTTTATCAATTGTTGGATGACACAACATTTTCTTTCGCTAAATAAATCTAAACTAGAAATCATAGCGTTGAGTCCCCAAAACACAAACATCAATCTCATTTTTAAAAACTTGCTTTTATGCGATATCACACGTTTAATACTCTTTTTTGTTACTGATTTTATCCTTTTTTATTTGTATTTTTCAACCTTACATGATGTCTCTTTCTGTTGATCTAATTCTGTCTTTTTTATTATCTGTTTGCTTCTATTTGATGTTGTCTTTCCCCTGCTTTATCCTTTTTATGTTTTTTTTAATTTATATTGATATTTTACGTTTTCACATATCTTATGTAATAATAATAATAATAATAAACATGTATGTTTAAACTAAATTCTGCCTGTGAGACTGCTTTGATGGGCAAAAAATCTTATACAACCATTCTCCTTAATTGATTTCTACATCGGGTTGTTCATGACTCACTCTTCCTTTTCACTTATCTTTTACTGCTGCTCTGCTGGTTGCCATGCCCACATAGATGCACACCGAGAACAGAGGGAAAGGAAAACAGGAGCTCTGGCCTTGTGGTCTTTCACTTAAGGGGGAACTAAGAAGCTAAATGACAAAAGAGCAACAATTAAAGACTACCTGGCCTGAGCAGTAACTCAGCAGAGGCTTTGAAAAAATGTGGCCTTTCCTTCAAAGGAAAGGTAATATTATCTTTAAATGGTGCCATTAGCAGGACAACAAGGAGCGCAACATGATTCTCCATCCTGGTTCATCCTTCAGATGTCTAGATGTGTAGAACTGAACAATGTGCTTGAAACACGTTGCATATGTCGCAAAACCAGCCAACAACTGCAAGAGGACAAAGACTCACTTATAAAGCCAAGCACACTTTTCATTCTAAAGGCATGGCTAAAGATAATATCAATTACTGGGTCTCCTAGTTTGAACATCAACTGTTTTGTAGATCAACATGCAGTGTCAGCGATGTCATGGTGCTTTACATGTTTTCCTCAAGACAAGCAGAACCATTAGGAGAGATAAAAAGGATAGTAACTTGATACAGTAACATCAAAACAAAATCACAAATCTCTCTGCTATTGATGCAAAGAGCTACTTTAAGGTATAAAGGTTATGTACTTACATTATTTAAATATTTCGAACAATGTTCAAACTCAGGGAAATCTGCAGTCCCTTTAAGGTAACGGTGTGTTTCATTTGGTAACCTGTCGCTGACTTAACACCTGTCATAAAATGAGGAAGGATGCCAAACATGACCGAACATCACTTAAATAAATCTTAAAACATCACATTGTATGCGAAGATTTCTACCTAAGTTAGTCCAATGGATTTTCATCACTAATGGTGGCTGTTTAATAATTGAGTAAACAAATCCCATGATCCCACGTTACTTTACATAAAACCAAATCTTTTGTTTTCATGGTTTTAGAGAATTCTTGGGACAAAAGTTATATATTGTTTGTTGAACATGTAATATTCTTAGATTTTCTATTTTGAAAGCTGGCAATAAAATGGTTATTAAAAACTGAATATTTTATAATCAAATCTTTGTTTGCAGCTTTACTTAATTAAATAAAAAGTAGATCATCTAACTGCCAACCTACTGACGATTGTAATTGTCATATAAGATCTGGCAAAATATTTTCATCCAATTCCTTAAAGGATGCCCACAAACACAGAAACAAAGTTCAAACAGGTTCTGCAGAGCGTGGACGGTCTTGTGCAATTACAGCACAATACCACTTTAGAGATACGGAGTCAAAAAGTGTGCAAACAACAATGTACTTGAGCAAGTTATGGGTTCATTTTGACACATAAACTGAAGCTACTTGTTGGATTATATAATTGGTTGCCTTTCTTTGTTATGGAAAATCAGAAGCCGTGACTGACTGATGCCACAGTCTAAACACAACGACTGACTGTTTACTGATCTGTCCTGTCTGGCTCTGTAAAAACAATAGAAGTCCATTCTTCCATTTAAAACTTACAGAGAAGCATCAGCATACAAGTCTGGGTTTAGAGCCTCTTTGTCTAAGGCTTGAATTGGCTCTTTGTTATTTTTGCATACAGCGCACTGTACCTGCAGATTTTCCAAAGTAAAGGTCCTCTAAAAATGGCTCTGCGCTTCCTGTTATTCTGCAGCTAACCGATGGCATAGCCAACATATAGTATAACATAACACCACAAAAACACAAAGTAGCACAGTAAGCATCATCGTCTCTACTCACAAAAAAAAGCCTATTTACTTCAATTCACATTGTCAGACTGAACCACAAACACTATGATTACTGAGGGCAGGTACTGATGGGCTTTGCAGCCTCCAGTAATATAAGCATTTAGTCACCAAGGGCATTGATTTACAAAAGTTTGGTCTGTTTTAGTGCTTTGCTGTACCACTTAGAATCACTGCATAACACACATTTCAGACGTCATTAGAGCTCTGACAAAGCTCTGAAAATGGGACCATATCAGAAAGGCCAAGCTCCTATCTGCTTGATAAATAGTACGGCCAGTAACGTAGGAGTAATAAAAACATTTCAACACAGCTACACCTACAGTTACAGTCATTGTTAGACTTCAGATCCAGTGTGTCAGCGAACAGAGCCAAAGCAATACAAAAAATGTCCCCACTATTGATTCAATCTGTTTTTTATTTTGAAAAAAGAGCTGCTTTGAATGAACACAGTGGTTGATTTGCAGAATAAATTCAGTTTATAACAGCCCTGGTCTAATTTTTGTAGCTTTGCCAACATGTAGGCAAATGAGGGTTTAGTTTTAAACACTGACCATAACAATGAGAACCATTGGTATGAAAACTAGTAGTATACTGTAAAGTTTAATTTATATGTAATTATTACCAGGGTAGAAGTTGAATCAGAGTTATTAATAAATTATAAAACATATTATGTGTGAAATTCTGTTTTATAAACAATATAGCAACACTATGAGTTTCTGCCTTTTTGGCTGCAAGACAAGGGGTATGTGCCCGCCAACCCCAATCAGGAGGAGGGCATGAGATAAAAGGAGGCAAGGCGCCATAGAGAGAGAGCAAGAGAAAGAGAGAGAGAGAAGTTCTCTTACGGCTCATTTAAGTCTTGT
>JAQNCA010000032.1:7711777-7721833 GCA_029783725.1 Acanthurus tractus
ATCTATCTATCTATCTATCTATCTATCTATCTATCTATCTATCTATCTATCTATCTATCTATCTATCTATCATTTTCATTATTAGCACCTTTATTTTTATCAACAGCAACTTTAAATATGTTTTGCTTTGCTTCCTTTACATGTGTACATTTGTGTTTTATTTTAATAAATGGTAATCATTACTTTAAAAAAACAAAAAACAAAAAAAAACATCCCCACTTGGTTCCATAAAACCCAAAAGCATTTCTTACGTGTGTCAATGCACCAGGCACAAATAAGGAGTTGATGTCTACAATAACATGTAATTATAGATTTGGTAAATGATTGACATATTTTAATCCCATGTACAGAATGGGAAAAAAAATGGCTTTTTGTATTGCTAATTGGCTCATCAAAGATAAAGAGAAGATTGAAATAAACTAAAAATACAGCACAGTAATTTGTGAAGTGGACACAGAGGTTTATTTTTATTCTTATAGTCTGTAATTGTATGACTGAAATTCCATGTCACATGTAAGAAAAGTCCAAACCATACCAACTAGAGAGCAGGCCAGTCTTTCCAGTATTGGTCTGCAGCTTGGCTGGACAGAAGTTAATGGTGAACCGTTTTTTTCACTTCCCTGTCATAAAGCAGAAGAGGTTAAGTGCAATAACCACGTTCAGAGGCAAACATTTAACCTGACACTTCTGACCTTTTTGTTTTTAGATTTTTGCTTTATGGTATGAGACACTTGCCACACATTTGGGAAATTAGTCTACTTTCTCTTCTGCTCTGCTGTGTATGAAGAGTCAAATAAAAAAATGATGAGACACAGAGATGATTGTGATGCATCCTGTGAGGCAATACTGAACATTAAATTTACATCTTAATTCACTGTTATCAGTCATTATGTCAATTGCAGTGTAATACGGTACATCTGCATATTCAGTTCTGATATGAAATATTTATTGTGATATTATTTTAAAACCGATTAATGTACCAGCTGTTCAGATCATCTTTGAGCTACATTTTATTTAAAAGGAATGAAAACAAGTATTTTCCAAGCAGAGCTCAGGGTAATATATTCAAATTTCTAGTTTTGTCTGACAGCCTGAAACTCAAAGATAAGCCGTTTTTTTCACTCATATAAATAACAAAGAAAGAACAAAACTCTTACGATTCATCAAACAGGAACCAGCAAATTTTGGCATTTTTGCTTGAAAGTAAATAGTGAAAGCTGCTTAGTTATCTGCAAATTATTTCCCAGTTTACAGTGGTTGTAATTGGAGATAATTAAGCAAAATTACTCCCATAAGCTATTAGATGCACAATCAGTTTTTCACTGTATTGGCATGAGCACATTATGCATCACAACAAATCTGAACCAGAAAAAAGAAGGGAAGTGGTTGTGACTGAGAAAGAAGCAACAGTGATGAAGATTATTAGTTGTACAACTTTACTGACACTGAGTCAACCATGTCCTTCAACCTCACTATAATGATGTACTGTGTGAGGCTTTTGTAACATGAGCCACATGATTTAACCCGAAACAACGACAGCATATCTGATTAAAAGAGGTCAGGAGGCACAAGTGAAATAACAGTATTTGACAGTATCACAAAGTCATCAATACACAACATGTTAGGGGGGATTCCCAATAAGGATGATGCCCCCTGCTGAATAGCTAAACGAGAGAAAAATTTGTTGTCAAACCATTTTGCTGGATCAGAATGCGAAACTTGTTGGAAATGTTTTATTTAGAAATCATTTTAATTCAGTACATTGAGTGTTGTCAAAAGAAGAAATCTAAGCTTTGCAAAACAGCGAAGGATTTTCAGCCACTAATAGTCATGAAGTGTCAGGCGCCTGTGTGTCATGGAGTGTGAACGTTAGCAGACTGACTCATGTACAAAAGGAATCACAAAGTAAATCTGCTTGGTCATGATAGAAAAGACATAAATTGCTATGGCTACCCTACTGTTCATTTTTTGAGGTTGTAATCTGGGCCTCTATCACTTTAGTCTGAAATAAATTCAGTTCTGTGGCCTCTGAAAACTGTTAAAAACAACAGCCGAAGGGGACGTTGGCTGAACCAGTCACAACTAAAACACGCAGCTAGAGTTGTAATTATGCACTTCTCAAATTTAATGACTCACAAGTCAAAGAGGTTGACTAAGAATAATGAAACTGGTTCCAGAGAAGTCCCAGAAGAAGAAGAAGAAGAAGAAGATGTTAACAAAGAGTTAACTAAACAAAAAAAAAATGTAACAATTCAGAACAACAAAATTAGGGAAATTTGAAAGAACGATGAGTCCTTAAAAAAATCACAGATTTAAACTGAATCCTTATGATGTATTTCAATTGTTTATCGTTTGATGCTGCTTAAGAGATCAATGCAATTTACAGCTGAATCCACAGTCTTGCTTGACTTGTCCACATTTATTGGTGAAATAACCAGCAAATCAAAGCGACTGGCTTTTAGCTGCATTCTATTGCAAGTGCGACATTTTAAAATGCAAGTGACTTTCGTGAGCGCAAAGTATTTTAAAACGTACTCGTGCAATGTCTGCCTATAGCCGCTAGATAGCAACATTGCACCAAATACGGTGACTCGGGCTTCAGCTCAGCAGCTTTTCGAGTCACCATTTTTGAAGTGGAAGAGGTCATCAGTCGGAAGTTCAACAGATGTGTTGCACAGGAATCAAAAAACATTTAAAAATAACAAATTACATATTAGTATTAAGCACAGTTTTTGCGTACTGTTTCTTTTTGTTTTCCATTGGTTTCATCTTTGACTTTTTTTCTATCGGAAGATTAAAGCGATTAAATACCACCTTCATATTTAAATATATATATATATAAATCCACACACTTTAGATAACATTACTTTTTATGTAGCTATCAAGGACATTACATCCTGCTGGTATCTTGTCACATACTGAAATTGTTAATATCTATATTTGTCTTCTTTTATGTCGACGAGAGAGCATATGTTAGACATAAGGCCCATTCTTATAAGCATATGCCTGCTTTTTACAGCTAGTCATTTTTTACGATCCTTCAATTCAATCAGGCCATTATTATCATCAGCTCAACCTTTTGATTTACGAGAACATCTGGTAGTTGTACAGGAGGCGGACGGAAGCGCCTACAATTTCTTTCTGATCAGTTACTTCAAAATGTCTTATTAGAGTTATAACACAGCGGATTTTTTTATAACCTTCCCATATGTGAATACTTGAATATAAACTGTCTCATAGACATATACACACAAACACACACACACCTTTACATGGTTTAAATGGCCTGTGCATTCCTGCCCGTGCGTAATGGAGATATTTTGCAAACCTTCATGCCTGTAAGCCATGGAGTTAGTAAATTACAGTATTAACATGACTGGATCATCGTGCCCCGACTGACATATCTGTTTTTGGATACTGAGACGTTGATATTTGGGCTAACACTGTGTGTTGGTGCTCGAGGATATAAATATATGCCACCTCAGGGGCCTGGAGTGTTCATGCTGGCCCGCATGCCGGCCAAGGCAGACAGATCGCGGCGAGAGAGCGGTCACAATCAAACAAATGTGCTGAAGGATATCTCTGAACGTGTGTGTGTGTGTGTGTGTGTGTGTGTGTGGTGTGCGCGTGGCGTGCGCGCGCGTGCCGTGGTCTGACTGACATTTTATCTTACGCTGCTTTTATTTATCACTATTTATTATGTCGTGGACTCACGTGGTGGGTGCTCACATTTCTCCTCCCACAGCAGGAGACATAAATAAACAGCTATAGACAATGATGAGATGATTGCAGGGGTGCGGTGTCAAACCTTGACCGTTTATGGCATTTATGAGACTGTGCAACTGACTTAGCCTCTTTTCTGTGAGCCCGCTGGCTGCGCGGCAGATGAGGGATTTAATGTGCAACTCAAAAATGTGAAATATTTGCAAAAATGTCAGCCTAAAATGAAAGTGAATTTCTTTGTTTTAAGAATTAAAATATGTAATTGTAATATGCATGTGTGCATATTGGAAATAATTTATATGACATTTATTTGGAAGACTCTTAATTTACCTGAGATCCAAACAGCATCAACGTGTCAAACTGATTAATTTCAACAATTCTCGATAAAATCTTAAGTTTCAAAGATGCCCCCCTGATAAAAAATCGCCTCTCTCGTTCTCTTCATTTCATTATAATAAACCAAACAGTGCTTATTGAACAGATGGCCCCGAGACAATTCAATTTGACAATTTAGAAATGACTCTGTAATGATGGGGGAAACCAGGACTGATGGGGAACATGAGGAGAGCTGCAGCGTCCTTACTTTCTGCAAGCTGGTGTTGGCTGTGCAAATTTCATGCATGTGAGCCCACTGTGCAGTTTTCACGCTTTTGTGAGCAACCATGCAAATTTTTGACTTCACGCATTTTTTTTTATTTTTTTGTTTTTTGTTTTTGAGCAGTTATTTTAGAGTGTTTGCGATTTTTTTGGACAGCGGGACACAACACGGTTTAGCTGTAATCCTCATATTTATGTTGGATTCAGCACTTAGTCCCGCAAGATAATGCATCTAATCAAAGCTAATTTCGAACCATCGGGTTGTAACAGAAAAATGTGCGCAGCCGCTGCCAGGCTTTTTGGTGAGCTGAAACTTTCTTAAGCTCATAATCTGCCAGAGTTGATACTCTGAATGAGAACTTATACAACTCAAATCAATTGGTCCGGTTCTTTAGGAGAAAACACAACATTTACATTTCACTTTAAATATTCCAATTAAGCCGGGCTTTAGTGTATTTTTAAAAGCAGGATCATTTAAAAACACCCAGGCATAAAGTAGCTAAATAATTTAAAAAGGGGTATGCTCCTTTGTTAACACTGAATTAATTCAATCCACATAAAAATAAATTTGCACACAGGAGCAGAAACTGTCCCGCGGAGTGTTTCCTCTCATTGTGCTGTTTCACGTGTTTGACACATCATAATGAGACAAAAATCTGTTTTATGTGACGCCCATGTCGAAAATGTGATCGAATTCTGTTCGGTCTTGTTTGGCAGACAGATTGCAAGCACGTTTTTCAATACTGCAGCTCAAATGACAACCCAACAAACATAACGATAGATGTGTAGAAGTAAAGGGCTCCTCTTTGCCCAGCCTTTTAGTCTCAGTGGGCAAACTGCGAGGATTAAACTAATGCCCTCCCTTGAGTTGATGTTTGATATTCGTGAATACGTTAATTGTCAACTTTAAACACATGCACACACACACACACACACACACACGTACTGTCACACACGCCGTGCACAGCTTCTGGCTAAGTGGCTGGGGCGGGACCCTGCGTGGGACGAGGCGGAGACAGCAGGCAGGCGGACCGGCAGCGTGCTGGTCGGGTTGGTGGACAGCTGATTGTCCGTGTTATTAACCGTGTTGGAGGGCGTTTCTGCTTGCCTCGTAGACCACGCCTCCATCACCTACTAGTTCTCTCCTGTTTGGCATCTCAGAGATGGTCCAAAGTGATTCCTCAGGGAAGAATAGAGCGCAAATCACCCGAGCAGGAGCTGACGAGGTGCGGAGCCGCTGTTGCCCAGGACTGCCTTTTAATTGCGCGTAATCTTCCGTTTCATTCATCTCTTGCAAAGGAGAACACTTTGTTAAATAAAGAAACGGAGTGAAGAAGGGTGAAACGTGTTTCATCTCCTTGTTTTTTTCCCTCACTGTGGACTGTTTGTTGCAGAAACTGACATTTTGCCTGTGTTTTTATCAGCTGCACCTTGATCCGGGGGACTGTCGCCAATTCAGTGCAGCCTCTCATCCTGCGCTTCCCCTTTCATCGCTCTCACGTTGTTCATCTTCATAGCTGCTGCTTCCCCCTCTTTTTCTTCTGGAGTCGCTGACATGAGGTGCAGCTAACCCTGGATGCTGACAGCTCCCCCTTTCCTTCCACATGTCGAATCTTTTGTTTACTTTGAGAAACACACGCGCAACTATACGCCAAGTGAAATAGACCACGCCACTTTGCTCCTCTGACAGCGCGATCAAACAGACGCAAGAGGAGGGGAGGCAGGAAAAAAGGAGGGAGTCAAGGAGAGGAGGATAGAGAGAGAGGAGAGAGAGTGAGAGAGAGATAGCGACAGTGTGAAGGTGCGTTTTGATGTTTGGCATCCACGAGAGCATCCAGAGGAGTGGGAGTAGTATGAAAGAAGAGCCCATGGTGGCCGGGATGAACGCGGTTCGGACATGGATGCAGGGCGCCGGAGTGCTGGACGCCAACACAGCCGCCCAGAGGTGAGCCCGAGGCGGCCTTGGCGCTGCGCTGATGGTGTGGAGACCGGGGGGATAACGCGTTATGATCCGCGGTGTTAAAAGAAGGAGCTGCTGTATCACTCGGGGCAGCAAGCGTTCCCAGAGGACGTAGTTGTTGGATAACCACTGTTCCCATGTTGGCTTTATAAGTTTTTAGTTCAAAGTTTGACATGATTCAGTATCGTTTGTGGCTAAGAGTGCTTAAACACTATTTTTTGGATGGAAAGCACAGTTTAAAAAAAACACTTTTAAAGTTGCTGGTTTTAAAAAGAGGCTGAGATGAACTTTAGTGTGTGGAAAGTGTGTTGAGAGTTTGTGCTCGAGATTTTTTTGTTCACATCGGTGGTTGTTTCTCCTCTTGTTAAAACAATAGGCGGGTTTTTTTTCTAATCTATATAATATTATTTTTGCTCGGTTTCGAAATAATTAAATGAAATAAAATCTCAACTTTGAATTAAATTGTTGAAGCTTAAATATCTCATAAATATATCATAATTTAACATATGCCATCATCTAATCAACTGCTAAGTCAAACTTATGCTTGTATACATTTTTTTAACCAACAGCTCTAAATCTCATCTAATTTGTTCATCATCGCTGAATAAACAGGGGCGCGTGTGCGCAGAAAAAAAGGTTTTAACTGAACAATTTGTTGCCTTGTTAGAATTTTAGACAGGACAGTGACTTTAATAAAATCGACTAGGTTGGAGTTTGGAAGCATGTCTCTGTTGTGTTGCATTTGTATAGAATGAATTTCTTTTAACTGCCTTTGTTGTGGATGGGGCTGGTTTGTGCTTGTGTCCGCAGCGGAGTGGGTCTTGCTCGGGCACACTTCGAGAAACAGCCGCCCTCCAACCTTCGCAAGTCCAACTTCTTCCACTTCGTGCTGGCTTTATACGACAGACAGGGTCAGCCGGTGGAAATAGAGAGAACAACCTTCGTTGACTTTGTAGAGAAGGAAAAGGTGAGTTTGCACGTTTCACAAAAAAATAATTTTCGCCACATACGAGTTCATAAAACCTTTAAAATAGGCTTACAGTGCATACATTTTCTAATGCCTGACACAGCAGGCTGCACCGGCCTGTTAAGTCAAATATAAATTGTCAAACGCGTGTTAACAAAGTGGCCAGACGCACACAGCAGGGTTCATGGTTCCTGAAGGCTTTCCTGATGTGATTTTTAAATGTGGTTTCCTGACAGACTCACAGACGTCTGATTGTTTTAGCTTTTCTTTATAATTACAAAACCTTCCAAATCCATTTTAGGCTAATTTACTTCACGTGCATGAACACTCTTGGTTTCAGCTCACACTAACAGTATTGAATCAACTTTTTTTTTTTTTTTTTTTTTAATGACACTTCAGCACAGCGTGTAGCCTTTTCCTGCAGGTGTTGTCAAACAGCTTGTTAAATTTTTAAACAAACATCAATTTAAGTGTTTTGATACGTCGATTAAGTTATTGATTTTTCTGCAAGCGGCTTTAAAAATGAGTGTTGCACTTTAAATGTTAATTTTACATATCAGCTTTTACATCGGCTTGTAATTATGTCATGCTGCTGGTCCACATAAATAACTCATTTTCATATTAGACTGTAATTTTTATAAATAATAAACACGACAAATTATTTTATAATTGTTATTAAATTTGCTACACATATATGTCCATAAACAATTTGAATTTCCATTAGCCTATAGGTAAAAAAAGTTGTAAACAGGTCTGTTTGTAAAAAAAAAAAAGTTTTAAATAATAAAAAAGAAAATATCGGATTAATAAAAAGTTGAGCTTAACGACTTAATGAAATCACGCAAAAGTTGCTTGAGCAACAGCAGCCTTTTATCTCTCTCGTGGTTGAGTGAATGACAGTGAAGAGATTTAAATGTGAACACAGTCAAGAGTATCATGTTAATAATAATATAAAATATGAAGCTGCAGACGCGAAGTAAAACGTCCCAGGAGGAGAAAGGTTCGCTTGCTCTGACCGGCTCTGTTTGGTTTAATTTTCATAGGAAACGACGGGGGAAAAGACTAACAATGGGATCCATTATAGACTTCAGCTCCTCTACAGTAACGGTGAGTTCAGTTTCCATAATTTTTATGAGGCTGTAACAAAAGCAGTGAGTGAGTGATACGTTAACCTAAAGTGGGAAAACTCAGGAAACAAATGTTTGACGAGGTCACATCGTTGATCTTCATTTTCGAGTGTTCACTGAATTTATTTATTTTTTTGTTCATTATGAGGGATCAGTTCTCTGTCTGATTAGTACAATTCTTTAAACTTTGTGATTAGTATTCCTGAAATATTATTATTATTATTATTATTATTATTATTATTATCATTATCATTATCATTATCATTATCATTATTATTATTATTATTATTATTATTATAAGGTTTTATTTTACTTTTACGTTTTGCTTGCTGTTTCCTACTTACCAGCAGTAAACAGTCATAGCAAAATTAAGACCATCTCATCTTCCTTTTTTAAACCCTAATTTTTAGTCTTGATGCCTTTGGCGAATAATTTAATTCTGTTGATCATAATTCAGAAAAATCACTACTGTTTGTATTTTTGCAACTAAGCTATTAAAAATGATTTCAGAGACTAAATCAAATGTGGTGAAGAAAAGTAAATTACATTTACACAAGTGTCTGGCAAACTGACAGCATGCAACAAATACTGGACGTCATTCTGACTTATTTCAGTTTCCTTAAAGAGCGTCACAGATTAAGTCAGAGTGAAAAGAACTTTTGATCTGAAATATTCCCCAAGATGGGGAAAGCTTTGCCTCAGATGTGATATGAATCCTGCTGGTTACATTTTTACGATCTCTTTCTCTCTCGGTGTGTCTCTTCCTCTGCAGGGATCAGGACAGAGCAGGACTTGTATGTTCGTCTAATTGACTCGATGACTAAACAGGTGAGAGGTTGGCTGAAAGTAGAGGTTCAAAGATTTAAACTGTGCATCCGTTTGAGTGGTTGTGTTGGTCTAAATGTTGCCCCTTCCTACACCGTCTACCCCCTCCCTAACCACCACACACTTCTCCTCCTCCTTCCCCTCACCCCGTTGCATGCCTGTGTCTGAGACCCTCAACTTCAGCACAGCACAGCCGGCTTGATAAACGACCTGTCTTACCTGTGGAATACATTTACAGAGGCCCAGAAAAGTAGAGGACATGTGTCCTCATACTCTGCCTCCGCACAGCAGCCTGTAAGTGGGGATGCTGTGTGTTTTTGTAAGCGCCAGGCAGTGCACATATATATGTGTATGTGAGTGCATGTGAGGCTGTGTAATTGTGCACATATAGTGTGGATATAGCGAGGTGCAGAAGCTGTTGTGTGTTAGTGTTTGAGAGAGACAGTGATGCATGCCAGCTCACTTTTTGAGGACCTTGACCCTCATTTCCTCAATGTGAAACAGAACAAACTATCCCTGAGAGTGTTATGGCCAATTCAATCACAAAAAGAAATACAGAGCAGCACATGTGGGCTGGCGCACACTGAGGGAATTCTTCGTTTGGATGAATTAGATAACGAAGAAAATAAGCCGCTTCAACGCTGTTTTGATATCAGCTCTTTTGTTTTGCCAATTCTGCCTCTAGTGCCATTAGGCTTGAAGAGAGTTTGCCTTAGAATGAAAGGAGTAGGAGGGGATGTTGTTTGTGCAAGTGTGCGTGTGTTTGCATGTTTATGTGTTTGCGTGTGTGTGTGTGTGTGTGTGTGTGTGCGTGTGTGTGTGTGTGTGTGTGTGTGTGTGTGTGTGTGTGTGTGTGT
>JAQNCA010000032.1:7747064-7757500 GCA_029783725.1 Acanthurus tractus
ACCGCATCATGCTGTCTGTCTTTCTATCACTATCTCCTCCACGTCCATACTTCCCTCTTTCACTGTCGTCCCGTCCCCCCCCCCCAGCTCCTTCTCATTCAGATTTAGCCTCTTGCGCCGGCGGGATCGTAAATCAGAACACAAACAAAGCAGGAGAGAGGAGAAGAGAGGCAGAGAAAGACAGTTTGTTATTCACATCATACAATGCTTTTTCTCCCTCACTCGAAGATGAGTGTCTACCACTAACCAGCTGTCATGCATTTAAAAGTTGTCAGGGAGAAATTCACGAGTTCTTGTGTTACATCAGATGCTTGTAATGTGCGCAGCAGTAGGCTGGCCCTTGAAATGAGACAGAACTGTGGTCTGTCCATTTATCTTCTTTGCTCTCTTGTTTTTTTTTTTTTGGTTTCTTTTTTTTTTTTTTTCTCCAGATGCAGCAATTGTCCAAGACGCACTGCTGCTTACTGTGTTTCTCTTGACATGTCTCGCTATGTGCTTATGTGTGTGTGTGTGATGCATTTGCTCGTGCGTGATTATATCTAAGGCAGTTGGCTCCAAACGCGCTGCCCAGTGCAGAATCCTAGCCATAACAAATGAACAGTGGGTAGAAAATAAGACATATGAAAGAAAAGCTGAGCAAAGGAGTGATTCTCTCTGTGGCTGGTGGAGATCTGTATTGTAAGCAGTTTCAGCTGTCAGCACTTCTTTGAGCTACCTCAAAGGGAGGAGGAGGAGGAGGGGAGGGCGGGATGTTGTAGTTTTATTTTCCCCCCTTTTGAGGGTTCCTGTTTATTTGTACACGGCGCTGTTTATTTTCGCGGTTCATTTGATATAGGTTTTTTTTTTTTTTTCGGTCTTCTTTTTTTTTGCTGTGAGACACACGATGCAGAGGGGAGAGTGGAAGAGATGTACAGTACTGTAGTTTCAGCTAAAGAAGAAGTTGTCAGGCCTCAAGCCTTGGGGTGGGGCTAGAGAATAAATTGTCAGACGTCCCCTTTCTGTTTTCAGGCCTCTCGTGCCCCCACCCCACCCCACACTTCCCCCTTTACTCCTCCGACCCTCCCTCCTCCCTCCCTCCCTGCCTCATTAAGTATTGATGTGGGTAGCCATACTTGCCATCTCAGCCTATTAATAATGCATGGCAGGTGCTGTTGATGTGGTCTCTCACACTGAGATTGAGAGAGGCAGGAATGGCAACACTGTGCTGCATAGTAGCTACAGCACAATCTCCGTCACACGGCTCTGCAGCTGGGGGGGCCTGCGTCTGCCCCAGTGAGTTTATGGCAAGCTGTGACAGCAGCTCAGAGATGGATATACAAGGTAGCATCTTATTCAATATCCTGGAGCTGTTTTTACATAGAAAACTGCTTTTGTCACAAACAACTGATGGATAGGGGAGGTATAGTGTATGAGCCTTGTCTGCCGCTGCTGTTTTATTTGTTTTATTTGTGTTTTTGTTGAAGTCGCTCATGCTGTACTTTCAGTAATATACAGCTGCTCTCTCACTGATTCATTTGTTTCTCTTTCTGTCTGTCTTTCTCTGCAAATGCAGGTTCTTTCTCAAGTTCTTCCTGAAGTGTAACCAGAACTGCCTGAAGAATGCAGGGAACCCTCGAGACATGAGGCGATTTCAGGTGAGATGAACTGTCTAAAATCATACAGTGTGTGTTGTATGGCTGACAAGGACCAAACTGCTCGGGACTATCTTTCAGATTTTTTCGCAGAGCGCCAGACAAGGCAAAAACACCTGGCAGTTGAAAAGAAACAAGGCTTTTACACTGTCTCTCAATGCTCTCTGAGCTGTCCCAGGGAGAAACCCAGGGAGAAAAAAAGAGCACAGTGTGCAGCATTTTTTCAACAATAAATATCCAGGCATAAACATACCTGCAGTCGCGGAGAAACAAAACATGCACAGCGCCACTCTTGCATAAATGCCCTCTTTGCTTCTGTTACGCCATGAGGAAAGTAACAAAATGCCCCATTAAAGTCAGCATGATCTCAACACGACACAGCGACCCTGCAGTAGGCACGCCTCTGTGAACTTGTGGATGTTTGCATAAAAATGAATTACACTTTCACTCCCATCAGCACAGAGTTTACAAATTCACTTCAGACTCACCTAAAGCAGCTGAGGCCTAATTCACTTTCTCACTCATACTTGAAAAATAAATGTTGCGATTTCTTTTTGTTTTGTGATGAACCCACAGAAAATGATTATCGCACTTTTTAATTTAATTCAGCTATTTGCTATAAGGCATGTTTGCATATTTAGCTCATTGTTTTGATATCCTGGCACACAGATTTATGATTTTGGTTCACTCTTACGACAGATGAAATACTTATATCATCTTTAAGGTCGAAGCAGGCAGATGTTTTCATAAAAGACGCTCTAAAAGTCAGCTTTAAACTAACTCAGTACCAGAGAGCAGGCAGTCGGACGGTCGAACAGTGACTAGCTGGAGAACATGTAGAGCATTTAGCAGCTAAAGAGCCAAACATTTCCTTTGGGAGTCAGTGTAGACCAATGACAGAGCTAAAAAACAAAAAGGGTATTAGACTTACATTTGCCAGATGTCCAGAAACATGACTCTAAATGCATGTTTAAGTGGCTCTGTGTGTTCTAGATACACAAATGGTCAACTGTTCAGTTAAGTTCTCCAATCAGTTAAAAAGACCCTAATTTAAAAGTTTTGTTTTCACCGCTTGTTTGTGTCGCCACAAGTATCGAAAAAATATGTTGCTGCACAACAGAGAAACCAAAAAGTTACATTCCTGAGAAAAAACACAGACAGAAACACTAGAAAAATAAATGAAAAATAAATGAGAATGCTATGTTAAAACCTATTTACAGCATTAATATTACATCACAAGAATAAAAATAAATGAACAATCAATGAGGTGTGAATATGTTAATGTCAAAATAAGAGTCACTTAATTCTTACAAAATTTTAGAGAAATTTATAATGCCCTTTTAATCATTTTGAGCAACAGCATACACACTACTAAATAAATATTTTTTAGGTGTCAGTATTCAAATTGAGGCTTGTTGTAGTTTCATGGTTTCATGGCTTTCTCAGGTGGTTGTGTCAACTACGGTGAGTGTGGAGGGTCATGTCCTGGCTGTCTCCGACAACATGTTTGTGCACAACAACTCCAAACACGGGCGCCGAGCTCGAAGACTGGACCCCTCGGAGGGAACACCGTCCTACCTGGAACATGGTAATAAAATCAGGAACAAAACACCCGGGCTCTCTTTCCGATCTGTCTTTGTCTTCCTCACTTTCTTTCTGTCTGTTCAACTCCCTCTCCCTCCCTCCCTCCCTCTCTCCCTCCCTCTCTCCCTCCCACTCTCACCCCCTTCCCTCCTGTCTGGCTCTGCACTCAACCCCTCCTCTATCCCTCACAAACCTGCTGTCTTGCCTACTTTCTTATCTCTCTCCCGCTTCCTTCCAGATTCTCACTTTCCTCTCTTGTAGGGTTTCTAAGTCGAGCTAAGAGAGAGGAGAGTGGTAGCTAGTGAGTCTCTTGTCTCTCCCTGGTGACTTGCTCCCCTCAGGTCTCTGCCTCTGGGCCTTCTACTCTGCCTCGCATAAGCACTATGTGTCTTATGAGGTCTGTTCTGCTTAAAGCCAACACTGGCTTTATTTCCTCTGAGACCTGCTTTTATCCTCCAGCCCTCCATCACTCCCCATCCCTCAGGTTTTCAAACACACCCATACACACACAAAAAAAAGCCCATCCACACACACATACTCACCTCCACATGCACAGTCAGACCCAAACCTTTAATACTTCATAATGACATGTGCACATGATTTAGGAGCCCGCACTGATTCCCAAGTCCCTAATCCAGTTATTTTCTCATTTCGATTTCCCAGACATTGAATAAGAGAAACATATTTTTTTTTTCGGTTGAGGAAAGTCAACCTCAGGGATGATAATGACAAAAAACTAAGAAGGGATTTACATGATGGCCTACAGTAGATTGCATTAAGATTGAATGTTGTGGTTAAGTCTTTCTAATGACTACTCTCCAGAGGTAAGGTGGACCACTTGCCTCTGCGACTGGTCTCATAGACGATTAGAGAAGTTCACAAAGACAAGGCATATTGGAGACGTCAGCGAGACTTGGATATTACACAGACAGAAGAGTACAAACAGTATGCTAACAGATGTTCTCTGTGTCAGAGAGATTTGCTTGGGAATTTCCTCCTCTCTGATTTTCTATTCTCCTGATGACTGGGGTTGGAAGGCGAAACAACAGGAGTGAAAAGAACAAGACAGAAGAGGGAGATGGAGATGTATGAGATGGAGGGATGTAGGCACAATAAGAGGAAGGGGTAAAGGTGCAAGACAGCAGAAAGAAAAGATGAAACGCTAACAAAAGAAGACAGCGGTTTCTTTTTTGTTTCTAGTGTGTTTTGAGCTTGTGTGCAGGATACACAAGTTTGGGGGCCCATTTCAGGCGGTAATAGATGAGCGGCGCATAGAGTTGAACAGATGGCACAGAGGAACACCCCAAAGTATAATCCTATCACATGGATTCACGTTCCACCATCTGGTTAATCCACGCACACACAAACACACACATCCACACATGCACATAATATCAGCGGCTGTGAAAAAGAGGCATCTTAGGCCATGATTACGGCCACAGATTGCTGCTTGGTGAACGCTGATCTCTGCAGGCGTATCGGGGGGCTAAATATCATTCCAGCTTGTTGGGGAGGATCAACAGAACAGGGAGTCAGGCAAAGAGCAAAGGCCAGGCTTCAGGAAAAAAAAGTCAGCCTAGTCTAAAGTGGATTACGCCGCTTTACAGAATTACAGCATGTCTGACAAGCTGCATATCTGTTAAGGAGAGGAGATTTAGCTTGTATAAACATGTATTTTTCCAATGCTGTTCTTTTCTTCAATCACATCCAGTAATCTCCAGTTCCATAATACCAGCAGATAAGGTCAAAAGGCACATTGAATACCAGTTATTGAAAATGCGGTTTTATTGTTGTTTTTCCATGTACTTTGTCCGATAAGACATGAAGAATATGCTTTAAGAGAAAACATTGAAAGCTTACAAAATGCATTACAAATATCCAAGTGGTAGCTGTAATGACCCTGTGTGGTCATGTGCTCAGCGGCCGGGCGCTGAGGTAGCTACGCAGATATATGAGACAGGCAGCTGAGCAAGAGCTAAGTGTTTGGTTAATGAAGGCGGCGTATTCAGAGGGCAGAGCTACTGTTGGCTCTGCTCTGCTCCCCGGTCGCATGGCCTTTGATCAGACACTCAGCACACCTGACATTTACACGCCTGCACGCTTTGCCACGTGTCATAAAACAAGCGCACCGCCGCTGCCCTCACACACAGGGCAGGGGTGATGTTTAATAACGGGGTGCGTATAATCACTCTGATTAGTATTCCTTGCTTGCCCCCGACCCCTGGGAGAGAGGAAAGAGGTGATGTGTGTGTGTGTGTGTCTAAGTGTGTGTGTGTGTATGCGCACAAGAAAGAGAAAGATGGGAAGAAGGAGAGAGGACTGTACACGGTACCAGTAGCAAAGACCTTTATGGGCTTTATGTGGTCAGTTAGCATCTAATCCATTTTGTCTATAAATCTCACAGCAACCCCCAGCATCAAAGCCATCAGCCCCAGTGAAGGCTGGACCACAGGGGGCGCTACCGTCATCATCATCGGGGACAACTTCTTTGACGGCCTGCAAGTCATCTTCGGAACCATGCTGGTGTGGAGTGAGGTTAGTCCCACTTCGGTCTCCTACATTTAATCTGCATGTGTGGAAATCTGCATCCTGACCACCACGAATACACAAGGGAAACCCTCCTACTCCAAACAAATGGCTCCTCACGTTTTTGATTGAGACCCAGTTAAAAAAAAAATCTGTTTGGGACCCCTTGTCACAGATTATGGCCCTGGTATGATGAGATCTGTAAGCATTTTTACCAGTTTTTTTGTTGTGTTTTGCTTGTGTTACCGGAGGGCTTTTTAGATGTGTGATAAGAATTATGCACTATTTCACATTGAAAGAAGCAGAGAAAAGTCAGAATATGCAGACAGAATTATTATAACAAAAATACATTTTCCCTCAATTTCTCTTATTTTTCGTTGTCTTGTACCTCTATCAGATACAAAGTATCCTGGGATTTCTGGGGTCTCTGGCTTCCAGGTTACTGAAAATAAGCTAAATCACTTAAGAGATGAGTCAGTTAAGAGATAAAGTTGTTGTACATCTTTTTATAATCAATTTCAACTTAAGTCATTTCCAGTAAAGAGCTTCTCACATTTGAAGATTTTTCTCTTTTTATGTGTTTTACATCAGTGTAAATCAATCCAGACTTTTTTACTTGCAAAAAAACCCCCAAAAGTAAAGATCTAGAGGTCCCTGCAAATGTCCCCGAATATCATAATTTTTATTTTGTAGGCTAAAATATTAATCAGATGACTGAAAAATATAAATATATAATTAATAATAAAGATCATTAATTTCAGCCCTACTGTAAACTCGTGTTGAAAATATTTTCCAATCTGAACGGCCTGCTTTCTCATTCCTCTCTGTAGCAGGTCTTATTTTTGTCACATGTCTTTGCGGCTCGCTTTCCTGTCTTTTATTATGTTGCTATCTGCCTTCTTGCAATATGTGCACACAGTACAGTATGAATCTCTTTGTAAGGAGCATCTGCCACATGACTAAAATGTAAATGTAGTGTATGTGTGAAATTGAAGGTCAGTGAGCACCAGAGCTAAACAGCTTTCTCTTTAGTAAGGGAATAATTCTATAAAAAGCTCTTATATTATCTCGCTGCGAGGTGAGTGGGGCCAGACAATGGTAGAATAAAAGCGTAGCTAAGTGAGCAATGAAAGGGACAGTTAGAACAACACACACACACACACGCACACACACACACACTCATGCACACACATGCACATACAGAAGGCGCTGGCAGCAGCATTGATAGCTTTTGAGCGCTGCTAGCTTTGAGTGCTAGTTCACTATAGCATGCAGAAAATGAGCGCTCACTAAGGTCTCATTTGTGTTTGGTCTTGTTACCGTTTTCCTTCAAAGACACTTCAACATGCACACACAGGCATGCTGTAGATAGCAAGCGGGCTCATCAACCACACTAAGTGAGCCTGTTTAAGACACAGTGATGCTTTAATGTGGCTAACAGCAGCGAGACATCCTCAGCTGACAAACACAGAGACAGGAGCAGCAGAGAAGAGCATATTATACGTTTACCTATACTGTGTAACAGACGTATGCAGAGGAAGGTGTGTTTTATTCATAAACAGATAACCGCTTTTGAACCCCTCATACAGAGTCCATGTCAGCACTGATAACCATCCTAAGCCTCACAGTGACATTGCCTCAGGCTATGAGGCCACCTGAGGGCTTTAGCGCTAACACATCATTTTCAGGCTGATTATACGAAGAAAGAAAGTCAAAAGCTGCAAAGGAAAAGGTCTGAGGCGAGCTGAGAATAGTCCCCTGAGCACATGTTTGGATGTGAAGTTTCATTGCATTAATCTTTTTGCCCTCTCTGGCTCTCCATAGCTGATCACCCCCCATGCCATTCGTGTGCAAACCCCACCCAGACACATCCCCGGGGTGGTGGAGGTCACGCTGTCCTACAAATCCAAACAGTTCTGCAAAGGCACACCTGGACGCTTCATCTACACAGGTACTACCTACGCACTAACACTTACTAATGACATTAATTTACAGTGCAGACTAAGGGAATGACGCAGCCTACCTAATGACTTTTCTCATGCAATTTTCTCCAAGATTCACTCATTTTCTACAAACGACATCTTGTCTAAAGCGTGATGTGAAAAACAGCTATTATCGCATGAAGCAGCGTCTTATTGCGGCTTTGATTTTATTATAACAGTATATATCCACTAAAAAACAATCTAGTGCAATTTATAAACTGTCGTTTTCTCTAAGCTGTTGGTGAAGAAAAATGTGCATGCTAAACAAGTGAAAATCCAATAACATGACTCAATAATTCAGACACTGATCAGAGGAGGAAAAGTGTTTGCCCTCTTTTATGAAGCAGGTGAAGGTCAGAGGGAGGTTTAACCTTTTGATTAGAGGGATTATTGAGATTTAACTCTGTCAAAGACATGATTCACAAAGGAAGAGGTCTGCAAGGAGAGTGTAATTTTTGACAGTGAGTCCAGGGGCACCAGCAGCTTGAGTGTTACATCAGAGCATATCGGTTCAGAGTTATAGCCATGCGGTGAAAAAGAGCAGCAGAGAGAGTGAATGTGAAGCAGTGATTAACCAATGCAAGGCCACAGGTCCCCGGGGACATTGTGAATCACATAAATCTGTCGGTAATCTCAACCACTGATAGACTTAGGCTGTAAGCCCCGGCTGGAATTGCCAACATTTGACAAAAACACAGTTGAGGGAGAGCGTGTGCGTCACATCAGCGCCGTGCGTTTCGGCATCTTTTGTGAGTCCTAATGTCCTTAGGTCATAATTATGACTCTGTGTTTGTGTACTTACGGGAAAAGCTGCATTAGGCTGCATGTGTTTGTTTATACGTAAGTGTGAATGTACACCGAGCACACACATGCACACACATGCACACACATGCACACTGACAAGTAACTGCATTACTAAGATGGAGGGCAGATGGGTGGGCAGCCTTTGCCATGCCAGAGCTGTCCAACAGCCTGCACTCTGCCAAACCCATAGAGCTGTGTGTGTATATAAGTGCACGTAGGTGTATGTGTGCAGCCTTTTAATGTGCCAGACATGTGGGAACCGTATGCATAAACGCCCTATCTTTTCCCAGCCCTCCACTCTTTCCCCTTGTCACTTTCACTTATTCAAAACTTGCTTCTTTGGATGAATTCATCCTCTCTCTCTCTCTCTGTTTTTCTCTCTTCTCTCTCTCTCTCTCTCTCCCTCTTTCTCTCTCTCTGCCTCTTGGCTTCTGTGGAGGCACATAGAAGAATCTCAACAGGTGAGAGGTAGCAAGAGGTCAGCCGCTGGGAGCTGAACACACACACTGTGCTGCTGCTTGCCAAACGCTGGCACCTTCACAGTGACACAGTCAACCGTGTCGAGGCGTAGTTCCCAGCTCTACTCTTCACACACTTCACTTCAGCCGCTGCTCTGCATCCTCTCCCATTGCTTTTTTGTCCGCCCTTCTTTTTTTTTTTTTTTTTTTCAAAATTTTACCACGGAACGAGAAAGTTCCTGCTCCCATTTGGTATCTTGATGTGAGGCAGAGAACAACAAGGGCACGGGCAGAATAGTTGGAGCAAAAAATAGCAATTGATGAGAGTGGTGGATGAGAAAGGGAAAAGAGGAAAAGGATGGGAGTGAGGGATGGAGGATTACCATGGGCCATGTTGCCCTCCTGGGTCTGTTTGGCACCAGTTTGAGCCCAGTTGCCAGTGGGTACTAATCATGGAGGATTGGCAGCACTGCGTGGCAGCTGGCAGCTAGCACATACACTCACACACACATACATAAACACAGCACCACACTGGCAGATATACTCATATATTACTTGTGCACACACATGCACACACTGAATTACATTGGGGACAGCTGGCATTGCTAATCAACTTCAGCTGAGGAGAGGAAAGCGAGCAGCTCACAGACCTAATTAAGTCACCACATACCCAATACTGCTGCTACTGCTACTTTGCAAACATACCCAGCACGTTTACACACACGCACACGTAAACCATCTATAGGTTTACCCCCCCCTCCTCCTCCTCCCACTTCCTCCGCGTAATCATTGATACTCCACAACAGCTCGTCACCCAATAGAAAAATTTCAGCCGTAGTTCGGGACAGCGGAGACAAGCAGGGGACTTTTTGGTGCAGAGGAGATTCAGAGAGAAGCTATTACAGTAATGTGTCCTCTGTCGTCTCTGAGGACTCCTCTGCCATTAGACTTCAGAAAGCTCCAATTAGACTCATCAAAGGCAATTAAGCTCTCCACTGATAAGAATAAAAGAATGTGGGTTTTTTTTTTTCATTCTCTTCTCTTCCTCTGTCTTTTTATCCCCTTATCCCCCTTCTGTTCCTCTCTCTACCCTCTGCCTTACCCACCTCTGGGGCTGAGAGCTCTCCCTAATCTCTCTTTCTCTCTACCTCCCTCCCTTTCCCCTCTCTCTCATTATCAGGTCATTGCCCACCCGCCCCCAGCCCCCTCCTCATCCTCCCACCCCTCACTCTCCCCTGTACAAATGCATCTCCACGTTTGGTTGTGTATCACCTTTTACTTGATAGCTGTCTTCGTAACATTCATCAGAGAAGCGCTCTCTTTTCTTTTCTCAATGCAATATAGAGTGATAATGCTCACTGCCACTAAGGTCCATGTGTGTGTGTTTGTGTATGTGTGTGTGTGTGTGTGTGTGTGTGTGTGTGTGTGTGTGTGTGTGTGTGTGTGTGTGT
>JAQNCA010000032.1:7759483-7770202 GCA_029783725.1 Acanthurus tractus
CCCCCCCCCCCCCCCCCCCCCCCCCCCCCCCCCCCCCCCCCCCCCCCCCCCCCCCCCCCCCCCCCCCCCCCAGCCCTCATCTGTGTGAGGAGGGGAGAAATGAAGCCGTAATTCAGGGCTATTGAACCCCCTGCCACTGGCGGCATCGATCGCCAGGCAGCGCTTATGAGATCACACCTGAGCACTGGAGACTGCAGAGGGGAGGAAAAGAGGGGGAGAGATGGTGGGATGTGAGGGGGGGGAGAGGGAGGGGAGAAGAAGAGGCAGAAAGAAGGGAGAGAGAGAAGCGGAGGCTTGTGATATGATCAGCTCCTTACCTACTGTCTGAAGGCCTGTTAAGGTGTTAACATCAAGCCTCAGAGCCAATTACCTAACCCTGCAAGTACACACACTCATTGCCCCCCCACCAACACACACACATGCACACACACACACAGTGTTGTGACACAGAAGGAGAGGGAGACGGGGCTACCGGGCACTTACTGTAGTTTCCCTTCCACCTCCATCACTCCTCCTCCTCTCCTGTGTTTCCAGGGCGACTCCGCCGTGCTGACCTCTCAATTATCCCTCATCCCCCCCCCCACCTATTTTGTGCCCCAAACACACCCCCCAACACACACACACACACCCACACAGACCATACCTCCCCTAAAGCTCGTAGCAGAACCCCTCCACCCTAGCCTCTTCTCCTCCTTCTCCTACCCCCTCACCCTTTCATACACACTCCCCTGCGGCTCTGTGGGTTATTATAGTGAAATATGAAGCGGTGTGGATTCTAGGCTTCATGAAATTTCCATGAGCATTGATCTGATCTGATGTGGGTGATTGCTAGGTGAATCCCTCCAGTCCAGGGCTGTTGCTCATCTATTCATTTATTTATGGCAGTTATGTTTTACTGGCTTTGATTTGCTCTTCTGGAGAGCGACAGCTAAGGATTATAAATATACCTGTATCGCAGAGTGTGCTTTGAATCCTGGAGTGTACCGGCACACCACTCCTCTTTCGAGGCAAGAGAGGTTTTTTTTTTTTTCTTTCTCTTTCCAGTACTAATTCCTGTTGTGAAATGTGAGATACCGAGCATAGATATATGAGCATAAAACACCAAGATAATCCCTAAAGAGACGCAGCCAGGTAGTTAGTGGTGCGCATTGTCCCCCACATACTCCTCTTCTGGTTTATGGTCCTTGAAAATGAGCAGAGACAATATCACTTCCTCTCTCAATTACCAAAATTGTCTCTTTATTTGTAATAGGGGGTATCTCTGTATGTCTTGGGGTTTTTATGCTATTGTTCACTCGAGGCTCATTTGGCACATTGTGGAGAACTGATAAAAAATTCATCATAAAAACAAAAGCCTTTGAGACGAAAAGAGAGGATGTTGTCGGAACAATCCCCTTCTCAGACTGCAGGCCTAATCCAGGGCAAATCCTCCTTAAGGCTTTAGAGAGATCAGAGAATAGGGAAGTAATGTCAAATATTTGTCCTCAGAAATAATTCATACTTTATTTGTTGCATGTGATCATCTCATTGTTTTGGCTTATTTTATCAGTGGACCAGCTGGCTCGTAATGTGTGTCATTCTTCAGAAGTTGAGCCTGCCTCTGGCATCTCTGCTTCCACTTTTTTCTCTCTGTACTTTCCTTGCTTCCAGCCATTCACCTTTCCTTTCTTTCACTCTTATGGATTACTGGAACGGTCCACTGGGAGAGCTGTCCAAATACGTTTGTGTTGCCAAAACAGAGCATCGCAGATTCTTGCTCCTTTGCTCTCTTTTGGTTTGTGTGTCTGAGCGAGTGGCTCAGGAGGAGCCATGGTGAAGTCACTAGAGGTCCAGCAGGACAGCTTGTACTCATAGCCTCTAGGGGCCTTTTTTTCTGGGGGCCGCCTAGTCAGCCTGGCTGCTCAGATGTGAGGCGAGCAGGGCATCAGCCCTCAGGAAACGTCCAAGCTGCAACCCACAGGGGAAACAGACGGACGGCACAGACACATAAAGGCAATCCTCACGCACAATGGCGCCTTCTCTCTCGCTTTTTACACACATACGAGTCCTAATACACACATGTTTAAGCCACATACACAGCCACGGACTCCATACGGGAGCAGCATTTCATCGGCCGTAGCCCAGAAAAGTTGTCAAAACTGTTATCCATGTTATGTGCATTGACTCCCCAGGCTACCCACAAAGAGACACAGGAGGGAGGAGGGTAAAAGACAGAGAAGAGAGAGAGTACATTAGGAATGAATTATGTGGAGAGAGCACTTATCCAACAATCCTCCTCTGAAGTGTTTGTACTATAAGCCTCAGATCTTCATTGTATTTATTCTAATGTTTAAATATTCATGGTAAATCTTCTCATATTCAATTACCGTAGCACGACCACAGCATGCCGAGAGAGTGCTTTCTCCCTGCTGCCGAGATGATCTGACTCTGTGTGTGTGTGTGTGTGTGTGTGTGTGTGTGTATGTCTATGTGTGTGTATGTGTGTCTATGTGTGTCTATGTGAGTCTATGTGTGTGTGTTTAGCTTGTTCCCCGGAGCGATCAAGCTTTTGTTATATTGGAACCAGGCTCTGTAATTGCTTATATTAGTAGCTGATCAACGCAAGACCACAGGACACACACACATATACACACCCATGCACACAAACACACACACACACACACACACACTGCCTGATTCCTGACAGTCTTTTTATTAACCACCAAAGCAGGCGACAGAGAGAGATTCATTACATCACAGGCAAACAAAGACACATGCAAGACTTAATAGAGAACACCCACATTTTCAGCGTGTTTAGTTTAATGTTGAAATATTCATGTAAAACCGCCCTTAATTCAGTCGTTTCTCGTAGGACAGAATCGCTCGTTCCTCCTGCTGTATCTCTCCGTCGCTGTTGAACAGTAGTTGTTTTTCATTATTGAGAATCAAGCATTAAATGTTTTTTTTTTTCTTTCCTTTTTTCTGTCTCTCTTTTCGTTTCTGCTTAGCACTAAACGAGCCAACCATAGACTACGGCTTCCAGAGGTTACAGAAGGTCATCCCCAGACATCCTGGAGACCAAGAGCGATTACCCAAGGTACAGCCCCTCCACCCCTCTCATGTGTCTGTGTTCATGCCGGTTGCCACTTGCAATTATTTTATAGGAATTTGTCTTGGTAACACTGGTACAGAGAGGTATTGACAACTTCTAGAGTTTCATAGCATACATGGATATACATGGTACAAGGGCAGCATGACCTCACATACAGAGGAATGACTGTGTGCTGCGGACAGTCAGCTACACATGACACTACGCAGCACGCACATAAACATTTTATCATATGTTTATGGTCATTTTCTGCTCAAACACTTTATTTGCATAGCGGACACACAAGCAACTCTATTCATCCTTCCACTGTGTATAAGGTCATTTAGACTGGCAAAGTGGGAGAGGAAAGGGATGGATGGAGGGAGGAAAAGAGGGGGAGAGGAAGAAAAAGAGGTTGAGGGGAGAGAGGAAGAGAGAGGCAGAAGCAGGTTAGGTGATCCATCATAGCTGTCCAGTCTTACCTCCTGCTGGGTCAGTGGATCGAAGTCAACCCCGGGTGGACTTTATTACTTCCAGCACACACACACACACACACACATACACACACCGGCACACACACACACATAGAAATGCACATACACACTTCACTGTGTTCTCTGTGCACACAAGCACACACACACTCAGTGGAAGGAAGTCACCATAAGGCAGAGATGGAGAGCCCAGCTAGATGCAGAGGGAAGATAGAGAAATCACTTGTCCTCGCTGTGTGTCATGACTGGTAGATACAAGACTCGTCCTGGTGAGTTCTGGTCTTTAGCCTATCAACCCCCTGTATCTCTCTAAATATCTTTGTATCCATCCATCTCTTCTCCTCTCCTCCTCTTCCTCCCTCACTCCGTGGTGTCTCTTTCTCTTCTAAATGAACAGCGGTAGCTGGCAGGCCCGGTTGTTCATTTCAGCTCTATTGATTTGTGCCTTTATTGAGGTAATAACAGTTTGTTGACCACACTTTTCTCAACTGTTGGCCTCAATCATGAGCGAGAGGGGCAGGAGCGGGGCATGCACTGGCAACTTCTTGTGCTACAAACGTCCATTCATGGCTACCTCGGCTAAGCCTCTCTGTGGTTGTTCTTCGTTCAGTTTTTAATCAAGTTAAAATTGATTGGGAATAAAATGTGTTCCATTCTAGTGGCACCTACTCGGAGGGGATTCGTAATGGACCCACACAGTGAGCGCAGGGAACAAACACAACTTCTGCCAATGCCTATTCTATCTCTGTGTGTAGTGGTAATGATCAGGTGTCCAGCTGCAAACAGCCCCATACTGCGCTGCGGCTAATAGTCAGGCAGTCAGATTGAGGAGGGAGCGCTGGGTAGCTCAAGCGCAGCCAGACTGCAGGGTGTTTAGCTACGGCTGTGGTGTAGTTGGAGGTCTGGGGCCAGCTAATGAGTGACCGCCCTGCCAGACGGGGCCAGGCTCTGCTCTGGATCAGGTTCCCCTTCCTGTTGACGTCTCTGTGGGCCTGACTTTACGGGAAGAGACCCTGCGCCCAGGAAATGGTCTCCCCTTACAGCAGCAGAGCTGGGGAGGCAGCACGGCGCTAACCACATTTATCTGTTTATCAGAACGACTCTGGAGCGCTGCCTAATCGCGTTTCGCTACTGGACAGATCCCTTCGCTAACGAGAGACTGATAGGTACAGACGGGGCACAGGACCACGAGAGAGTGATTAATAGAGAGAATGGGTTAGTGGAAGAAGGAAAGAGAGACAAGAGAAAGTAGTTTGGAGGGGCAGGTGAAGCCAGAGTGGAGATTAGAGATGGGAATGCACAGACAGACAGGAAGAGTACAGGTCTGAAAGAGAAAGAGCTGGAAGGAGTCGTGGCTGGTGCAGACGGAGGTGTAAAAAAAAAAAATGTTCTAGATGAAGTGACTAAGGTTTCACGTGTCCTCCCTGAACACCGTTACACTCCGGCTGCTGATCTGTTTGTGTCTTAATGCCTCACACTTACCCTAACCCTCATTTTCCCTCCTCCTCCTCATGTTCCCTCCTCCTCCTCCTCCCCCCCCTCCCTCCCATCATCCATCCATCTACCTATCTAGCAATCCCTGGGAGGCATGTGGAGTCGAGGAAAAGCAGAGAGTAGGAAGCGAGGAGCGGTGCATACATACTAAAGAACCACTTACCTTCCTAGGGCCTCTACATCTCTCAATCACCTCAAGCAGGCCTCCTCTCTGGTCTCCCCTCTTTCCCTTTCTCCCCCTCCTCCCCTCCCTGCCTCCCCCAGATAGTGCTAGTAATGGGAGGTTAACACAGAGGCAGCGCTCCCATTATTGAGTGAATTTAGCACCTCGGACAGCGCTCTACAATCTTTATTGCTTTGCTGACCCTCTCGTCATGTCCTGGGCGTGCTCGACAGCCTCCACATGTGCATGGCTGCGTGTGCGGCTGGGCTCCTGGGTGTGTGTGTGTGTGATATGAGGTCTGATTGAAAGGCGGTGTGTCACGGAACAGAGAGCACACATGCTCCAGGGCTTGTTCACAGCGAGGGATACACTCAGGAGGGTATAGCGCGCAGCGTGTGTGTGCGCGAGCGAAGGAGAAGGAGGGGAGAGAAAGAAACGAAGGGGAAGGTTGGAGGGGAGGGGGCTGCAATTTTCTGGTTGTCGCGCCTCCAGCATATATCCTGGCCCCGGCACATTAACTTTTAAAAAGGGTTTCGTAGGGCTCTAGGTGTCTACATCACACACACTCACACACATATAAAGACTGCCTGGAGTCACACTCTCATAAACTCAGGAAGGGAAAAGAATGGAGACAGAGAGCGGAGAGAGAGGAGGGTAAGCAGTAGAAAATGAGCGCAGAGAAACGGCAACACTACGCATGGATAAATGTTTGATGTGGGAAATTCCACTTGGCGGTTTTTACCACATTTATCACACAAAGTGGATGCAGGGCTATTCACTTGGATCATTACCAGGGTTAATACAGGGCAGGAGACGGGTGTGTCCCAGCTGACGGGGAGAGTTGTATAGCCGTCAACCTGATGATATGTTGTGTTAAATGAGATTGATGTGTATCATGTGCGGTGGATTCATGACAGTGGGGAGGAGAAGACGGAGAAGCTGGCTGACTGATAAAGAGATATAGGCTCATGTTTTATTCACAGATAACAGTATCTTACCTCTGCTCTCCCAAACTGCCCAGCTAGTAACAAAGTGCCGGGACAGGCCCATTTCTCTTCCTTTCCCTTCCTCTATCCGCCTCCTTCCTCTCTCGCGCTCTCTGTTCTGCATTCACAGCATGATGCAAGACGTGAAATGTAATGAAAGTGACTGAATTCTTTGTGCTGTCACACTCCTGATCAATCCTCTTCCTCTTTCTGTGCTTGATTATAGGAGGTGATCTTAAAGCGAGCAGCAGACCTGGTGGAGGCTTTGTACGGGATGCCTCACAACAACCAGGTAAACACTCACAAGAAGAAGCATGCGCAAACATCAGGGGGGGTTTTTTTTGAGATGAAATTATGTTCGTGGTCTGGACCACTGGTAGCATCAAAGGAGAGGAGTCTCCGCTGGCCCCGCAGCACCCTGCTGCGTTCAGGCAAGATCTGGGACCCACAAACACCCACATGGGAATAAGTTAGCGCTTTTATCAGCTTACATGTTCAAGAGAAAAGGAGGAGAAGAAGAACTCAAACTAAATGTAGGGGGAGGAGAAAAGAATAGGAGGAGAGTGGAAGCGGATGAAGAGGAGGAGAAGAGAATGGAAATGTGAAGCAGGGAGTAAGAGAAGAAAAGGCAGGCTGAAGATTTGATGAGTCCGTTAATGAGGCTCTTTTTCCATTTACTGGAACCAATCCCATCACTCCCAGTGACCACTGATAAAAACCACTCAGCCTACTAGTTTTACACATGCAATATCTCAAGCGGAAATCTGGCATTCCTGTCAGACCATAATCAAGAGCCTGCATCAGCCTGCATGTTTTTCTTCTTCTGCTCTCTCCTCTCCCCTCCTGCCTCTCTTGCTGACCACAGCTCTTTTTTCCTTCCTCATTGTCAGGAGATGATTCTGAAACGAGCAGCGGATATCGCAGAGGCCCTCTACACAACAGTGCCACGAGGGCACAACCAGCTAGCCAGTCTTGGCAGCGGCTCTGTCCATGCTGGCATGATGGCCGTAAACTCCTTCACGGGGTCAGAGGTGGCACAGACAGCCAATCAGGGTGAGCAAACTCTACAGGAAACAATTAGAGTCTATAATCATGGGAAATGTGGTGGGGATTTCTTTTTTTTTTTTTCTTTTTTTTTTTTTCTTTGTGGAAAGAGGGATGGAAAGTAAAGATGAGTTGTGTGATGGGGACATTTTATTTTTCATGTGGGAAATTCAGAGGGGGTGATTTAAGAGCACGGAGCAAATAAGGAAGATTTTGAAAAAGGAGGACAGGAGTGGGAGTTGAAGCAGGAGGAGGGGAGGCGACAGTAAAGAACTGGACGGGTTTGAGACGAAGAAAGAAGGAAGGTAAGAGAGTGAAGAATGGAGAAAAAGAGAGCCATGGATGGAGTACGATGGAGAAATATGAGTGGGACCTAGGGGTGTGTATATTAGACTGGGGTCGGCCCCTGTCTGACAGAGAGAGATGTGGGTGCAGTCAGTGGTGATTCATCACATGTATCAGGGGAAGGAGAGGAGAGTGGATGGGCCAGCTCCTGGTTATGTCTCAATACTTCCAATGAGCTGCCTCGCCTCTTCCTTTGTCCTTCATCTTCATCTGGAAACATGTTCAGATTTGAAGGAAACAACAGATATCAGCTGCGAGACTTCTGGCATACAGTTTTCAACACATAACAGATGCGAATGGGGAATCGGTGGTACTGTACCTAATTATAAAGCGGACACTGTTACAGCAGAGAAATGCAGCCTTTGTTGCACAAAAGTGCAGAAATTCCTGTTGTTCAATTCCAGCTGTTTTTTTTTTTTCTCCAGTGTCAGCATGTTGGACCTGAGATGTATATTTATAGTCTTTTCCATCTTGCTCTCTTTCTGTTCCCCGGCCCTGTAAAGCATAAAGAAGAAGAAGGTCCTGTCAGAAATACTGGCTTCATTCTTTATAAATTACAGGAGAGCTGCACAGGCCTTTAAGTGTTAATTGCCTTATCAATATATCTAATTTTGGAGAGAAGCCAGTGAGATTAAAGGCCTCTTGTTTCAGTGGTTGGATTGCAGCTAGTTCTCTCTTATATCATTCTTCCTCCTCTCTGTTCATTGCTTCCTCGCTCTGCCATATGCTGTCTTAGATATTTCAATTTTTTTTTTTTTTGGCTTTTACTGCTATGTCCATTAGCCGTGTGAGGAAAAGAGTATTTGGCAGCATTGCATGTAGGCTTTCTCATTCGGTTTTGTCTGCCATCTGCTATGCCCCTAACACCTATTCTCTCTCCGTCTCCCTCTCTTTCCCTGTTCATAGGTTTCAGTAGGAGTACAAGCAGTGTGTCCCCTCATGGTTATGTCCCCAGCTCCACTCCCCAACAGAGTAGCTACAGCTCTGTGTCCACTAGCATGAATGGCTACGCTAACTCTGGCATGGCAACCTTGGGCACCTCACCTAACTTCCTCAATGGATCTGCAGGCAACTCGCCCTATGCTAGTGAGTAAATACACCACATCCTAAAACCAAGAGGGGATGACCAGATAAAAGCATGCAAAGCAAAAAAAAAAAAAAAAAGATTGTGACTCACAGCCCTTTAAATATAAAAGCACAAGTATCTGAAAGGCACTGAGATTTAGAGGTGGAAATAAGAAGTGACTCACAAGGAGAAAGTCCTGCAGTTCAGCTGGCTCATCTGTTTCTTTAAGAACAGAGTCAAACGCAAATCCTCACTTTATTGGCCAGGGGAGCAGATCACCTAGCACCCCCCCGACACACACACCCCACCACCTCTGCTCCCGCACACACACATTCACCCTCTACATTAAAGACCCTTGATTAAATCAATAAACTAATTGCTAGAGAAGCAATTCCATTTCAGCGCTTTGATTCCTGGGTGTTAACAAGTATTTTAACAGGCTCATCGGCCCTACACAGACACTTTCAATCAATGGCCCCTCGGCCTGCCTTTGTAGGTCCAATTTTCATTAATTGATTAGTTAGGCCCCTTCATAAATGGATTATGACTTTATTGCGAGGATTTGTCAGGAAGAGCCATAAAAGCTAAGTGTTGGATAATAACAACAATAAAGGCAGAAGCAGATATCAGAGGGCAGGTGAAATACGACTTGGTTGATTGTAAAATCACTGAGGGGGAAAATGCTCTTAGTGTATTAGCAGACAAAAGACAAACCACGAGAGGTGGATGGATGGGATGATGTCAGAGGAAGACTAGTTTTTGGCTGTGAGGGTAACATTCTGGTCCTTGTTGTCTGTGGATAAATCTTCTAGTCGGGTGTCACTGCAAGCAACAACTTGTCTGGCTATTAGTGAACGTACATAAAGCCTCAATGTCAAAGTCCAAATATTTTAGTATATTTCATAACATTTATGTTTGGAGCTTTTATTTGTTAAATACTGTGTAAAATTATGTATTAAATCTTTTCAAAATTTAATCAAGAACTCTATGACAGTTTGAACCGGAGGCTGAGGATTTTACAAACTTTAAGGCCAAGTTAAGCCAGCAGTTACAACAGCTGAATTTCACACCAGCAATTGAATTGTGTTGATTAGTAAAGTTCAACTTTAGGGCCATTGACCAATAGTAAGCCATCTAGGCCAGGCTGACCTTTGAAGGGAGGAATAATCCAAAATGGAAAAAACTATTATCACATCCAGTTTTATTTAAGCTTTATGTGGGAATATAAACGTCTCCACAATAAACACATAATTTACTATAATTTACACATAACTTCAGTAGAAGTAGTTTCCAAAAAAAAAAAAACAGACATCAACAAGCTTCTACAACCACATTTTTTATAGAGACACTTTGCCGAATTTTACTGTTACCTTGTAGGCCTTTAAGCTTAAGATTAGGAGACCAATTAAAGTACTGGACAACTCATTCAAGTAGAGTTAAGATGATAACAAGGCAAAAATACAAAGAAGCAGCGAGTATTATCAGCATATGTGTTTTGGACTTTACTTGCTTTGGCTGCTAATTGAGATCTCTTGCATGACTATCTGCATTAAAAGGTAACCTCAAAGAGCCTTGTTTGTGCGTTACGGCGCCCAAAGTTAGCATGGAGTTGTTTATCAAGCTGTTGCACCCCTTGAGCAACAATATGAGTCATCAAAACAGACTGATCAAGAGAAAAAAAATGCTTTGGGGTGTTTTCAAGCGCAAGTTTTCGACTAAAAACACTTTGGTCTACGCTTTAGCATTATTTATTGCCAGGTGATTGCTTAACAACAGAAAAAAAGTTGCAGGAAAAGTCTGAGCCAGTTGATCTGAGTCCAAAATATTATCCCTCCTGCCATCATCCATTGACCAGTCCCTTTCTGTTCATCCCGTCTGCCCGTCCTCTGCCCTCGGCCCTCTCTCTAACCTCTTCTTTCCCCTTTCCGTCTTCATCTGTTCTCCCTGTCATTCCTCCCTGACGTGCTCCCTTTGGGGGGGGGGCCCGGGGGGGGGCGGGGGGGGGGGGGGGGGGGGGGGGGGGGGGGGGGGGGGGGGGGGGGGGGGCGGGGGGGGGGGGGGGG
>JAQNCA010000032.1:7770302-7780606 GCA_029783725.1 Acanthurus tractus
CTCTCTTCTCTCAGTCGTCCCGTCAAGTCCCACCATGGCCTCGTCGACCAGCCTGCCCTCCAATTGCAGCAGCTCCTCCGGCATCTTCTCCTTCTCTCCAGCCAACATGGTGTCCGCCGCCGTCAAACAGAAGAGCGCCTTTGCCCCCGTCGTGCGACCCCAGAACTCCCCTCCGCCCACGTGCACCAGCGCTAATGCTAACAGCCTGCAAGGTAGCCTCTATTCACATGGTTTGTTTCGAATTCACAACTACTGTTTTTACATGTGTTTACATAGAAAATGAATCTGTCAAGATAACGTTCTTGTCTGTACCTCCACATCAAGCTCTGATCTTTCTCTTCTTCACCTCCTTTTGATAACAATCTCTCACTTTTGCTCCCACTTCTTCCTTTAATTTTCCTTTCCTTCCTCCTCACTCCCTGTTCCTTTCTTTACCTCCCTGAACCCCTTTCCCTCCTCGCTGTAGATCAGTCTTTTGTGGACTCTAGCAAGTACTCATCAGCCAACGCTCTGCAGGGCCTGGCCTTCTCCTGAAGTATGTTATGCTTGTCTTTCGTTTTCTCTTTCTCCGTTTCTTTCCATGCTACACCGTTCCCACATTGCTCATTTGCACCACTTGCTCATCCTGCCCTACCCTTCCTTCTCTTTTGTGTTTTTATTTGTCACTCTTGACTTGTCAGAGAGACAGCATGCCGCACCATATGTGTTCCATTTCCTGTTTTCACTTCCTGCTTCCTGCCTGTGCTCCAGTGAGTGTCTCTGAAGGGAGGTTGGGGGTGGGGGGGTTACGCCACTGCTGGTCATTCTGCTCTCCCATTTCCATCAAGTGCAGCGTGGGGTCTGTTCGTCTAGGCAGGATGTTGTATGGTGTTGAGATCCTGAGAGAGAGAAATGATGGATGGGAATCTTTATCAGAGCCCCAAGCTAAGCACTTCCTCACTTCCTCTGTCGGCGTTGATGAGCGCTGACCATGGTGACCCAAAGGCCAATGGCCACTGTGCGCTGATCACACTGACACACACTGGGACACACATTCGCGCGCACGCACACACACACACGCACATACACACACACAGCTGGAGACACTTAGGAAATAACCAGGGAATTAGTGAATTGAAGAGAGAGGGGAATCAATGGGGAGCCAATATGTTATATGAAAAATTCCTCCCTGTGATGGTTTCTGTGCAAAAAGAGGGGGAAGGGAAAGGGGTGAAGGGTGAAGATGTAGGAGCTAGTGCAAGGCAGAGGCTGATATAAGGAGGTAAAAATGTAAATAAAGCTCCCCATGAAAGACTCATGGATTCCATGTCCATGTTTAAGTGTTGAGTGTAATTTCAAGACCTCTATCATCCCACATCACCGCATCTCCCTTTCTTCTCTCCCTTGTTTGAATTATGCTCCATGGTGCACAATGGGCTTACACAATGTAACTGCTGGAAATTAACAGTGGCAGCTCTTGCATGAAGCTATTGAGAAAGCCAGTGAAAAGTTGACTGATGTTGTCGGTGTGCGCCAAGTTAGCGGCGCAGCAGAGAGAAAAATGTTTTGATTTTGGGGCCTCGGAATGAAGAGATAATGAGGGAGAGTCGTCTTTGTTCGCCAGATGCTGGAGCACATTTCTTTTGTGATGACAGATGAAACCCAGCAATCACATGACTGACCTCTCTCTCTCTCTCTCTCTCTCTTTCTCTCTCTCTCTCCCTTTCTCTCTTTCTTTCTTTTTTTGCCCCCCTCTACCATCTTCCTCCCACTCTTTTTCCAAAAAGCAGCGATTCCCGGGATGATCGTTCCACCCATGTAGAGGATCTGGGATAGCTGGAAAATTTGGGATTGTTGAGAGGAAAAGACACAGCAGCAGAGTCTGGCAAGTCTCTGTTATGCTCCGGAGCTGAACTGAAGGAAGTCCAGATAAGACGCAGGACTCTGTTAAACTCAGGCCTTTCCATTGGGATTTCATCTGAAGGGATAGGGGAGGAGAAAAAAAGGACAACACGAACCTTTGTGATGTTATTTCCCTCTTGGTTGAATTAGTGTAGCTTCTCTGACACCGCGTTGGATGGAGTGTATAGAGACTGATAGTTTACCCACAGTGTGACACTGACCTCATGAAAAGAGCATTTATTTATCTTTATGTTTATGCCTGTAAGGTTTGGGTTTGATTACTGGAGGCCCCCATGCCATCTTGCAATCCGTAGCTCGCACAAACAACAGTGAAGTGTTGGTTTGGCCACAAAGTTTACGTAACCTCTGTCACAATAGAAAATGCTTTCCTTAGCTCAGCCTGCCTGCTAAAACCACAAAACAACACACTGGTCAAAATGGAACTAAGGTCAACGACACGGATAAACAAAGAAATACAGAAAAGAACAAAATCAACCTTCAATTTTGCTGCTAATTATCCCATAAATCTAAAAGTGGTATAACAAAATCTCCCTATGCTAATTCAACATCAGAAAACATGCCTTTCTTTTTTTTTTTTCCTTTGGTTTGTTTGTTTGAATTTTTAATAAAACTGTGAGGATTGAGCTGTTTGCAATATGCTTTTCTGCTTGTCACATGAAGAAAAGGTGATGGTTTAGCCAAAATTTGACATTTTTGTGTGAGATTTTAGTGAAGACTTGAAAAGCCAGAGGATGTGTGCGTCCAGCCAGCACTGTACTGAAGGAGTCTAGCAAATATCAAATTAGAATAAATGCGTGATATATGTGATATATTTTTGTACATAAAAAAAAAATGTTGAACTTTTCTTTGGACATTTCTTTTCTTTTTGCGATAGCTATAGTTTGAAATGTAAACATTAAATGTCTTAAGGCAGCTTCTCAGTACAGAAGATAGATTTACTGTGTGTTGTCAATATCTCATCTGCTAAATATGAGAAACATGGATTTGGATACAAAAAGGGGATTCTTGTAAAATATCCTATAAATAATGTATTTATCCCTTGTATTTGTACATGGCCTCTCACCTTTGTTTAGTTGTGTTGTGTAAGTTTAATACAGTAAGTGGACATACTTCTCAGTGTTTTATTATTTACTGTTGTCTCTCACTATTTAAATGTGACTTTTTTATCTTTTTTTGTTTGTTTTGTATGTCGATTGTTTTGCATTGGTATGCCATGCTTTCATTTGTTGACTCAAAAACATGCCATTGTCTATTTTTGTATAATTTGTAAGTTAATAAAAAAAAGTTCAGTTTTTTTCCTTATGAAAATGTTTATTGTATGGCAAAAAAGTAGCATCTTATTCAGAGTATTTGGTTGAAGTAGATTTTTTAAGAATATATACACACATTAATATATACTGTAAATCTATAACTTTTTGTTTGAACTCTTTGAGGCTTTCAGATTGATACTGTTCTTGAACTGATAATATGCATGGGTTCTTCTCTTGAGTGACACTTTCTTTTTTTGTGTGTGGAAACCAAGAGAACTAAGAAATTGCTCTGTGTTTTGCTTTCTTTGAGTTCCTCTTTTTTCCCCTCCGTTCTTTCTTTTCCTATGTTATTTATGCCTGCTTACATACTGTATCTATATACTCTTTTCTTTTTTTTTTCTGTCACTGTAATCTTTACCAGCAGTCTAGATGCCTTAACAATGCAAACCCATTCTTCATTCAATCACGTGTACAGTTTTCTACCCTCACCACAATTGTCTATTGCCACAGAGGAATTCATGGGAACTTGGGGACAAAGCACAAACCCACTCTGTTTGGTGGTGAAGCCAGACTAGAATACAAAGAGCCATAATTCAACAATCACACACACCCCGATGTACTATAATAATACAGCAATGGCACGCTTTGAAGGACAGTCGACGCTGAGAGGTCTGTCTCAGCTGTGCTCATTGCACTTTAGTGTTCACAGAAACACTTTGTCTTTTTTGTAGCAATTATGTAGCTTCTTTTCTGGTTATTGAAATTACTTTACCAGCATGGTGGTAATATTTTTCATCACAACCGTATTGACACCACAGAGCTGTGTTAATTTTAGTACAAAGGGGCGCACAGTGAAAAACAAGCACTGTCACAGCACAATTTTAATCTCCCACATGGAGTCGTACATAGGTATGACTCCACAATCTGACAGTCGATCCCCCAGTCCCTCTCTCCCTGTATTAGCTTTTGGACAATACAGCTTCATTACAAGCTTAAGAGAACAAGAACAAGTGAGGAAGCATGAAAGGGAGCTCCTTGGCCCCTCAGCCATTTCTGTAGTCTTTTCTTTGTGTCTGCCGTGTGTCTTCAAGCTGTTGCTGGACAGAGAATAGGGCTTTTCTCTCTGCTTTTCTTTTCTAGAGCCTGGTTTTGTTAAGTGGGTAGAAAGGATCGTTTTAACAGAGGCGCCTGCTGACAGACGAGTGTTTTTCAGGCACTTGTGTGCCTGTGCTGGTCGGGCCGGGGCGGGAGGGGCCGCACCATATCTGTTTCAAATGAACTACAGAGGTCTGTTGTCATACAATGGCTTCTTTGTAAGCAAAGTTCCATCCTGATTATGAATATTGGTAATGGGTGACAAAGTTTTGTATTTAGGTAACAAACAACAAAAAAAAAAAGATGCAAACCAAATAGCTGGTGTCTATTTTTTCCTCTGTTTTGTCTTTGACTGCAAATACACTGAACAGCTCTATGATATAAGGGAAGAAAAAAATTCTACTGTATAGATTGTTATTGTTTTTGATGAAAATTGAGCTGTAAGATAACTTTTGGACTCTCACAATGTTGAATTAAAGTTACCTCTTGTCTGTGACTTGTCAGTTGTCTTTTTGTTATTTTCTTTTTAAAACAGTCTTGTTTTGGATTTCCGTTACACAATCGCCATAGCTTAAGTTTTGCTTCACTCAACCCATGAAAGATCGAGATAAGATGGGGCTTTTTGTGTGTGTGTGTGACTTTCATCTTTTTTCTTTCTTTTTTTTTTCACTGGAAATATCATCTCCAAATTGCTGACAAGGGGGTTGATGAGAAAGAGAGGTGAACTGGCTAAGACTAATTCCACAGGTCAGAAACAGGCCTGCAGCCCCTCCCCCGCAAGGCTTCTTTCTGTAATGAATCTAATTCATTAATGCATTACTGATGGCATGGTGAACATGGTTAGCCTGACAAGTTTCCTCCTAAACATATTAGTTAATGATGATTCCAAGGTTATTAATTGCGAACGCTCCAGCCCACCATAATTGAGTCATCATTTGCATACCCGGTCATCAGCAGAAAATTAATTTCTTTTTTATTTTTTGCATATCTAATTTAGGGGGCTGCGATTGGATTAGCCCGTGAAAACAGCGGATCCCAGGATTCTGCTGACCTCAAAGTGTTCCAGGGTCTCCACGGTAACTGGAGGCTTCCGTAACACCGAGGGGGGACAGCGAGAGGACCTGGAAGCACTGATGAAATAAGGACTCGTAAACACTGTGCGCGCCTGTGTGTTTGAGAGTGTGTGTGTGTTTGCCTCCTTAATTGCCCATAGGCTTGTAACTGCACAGGGCTTATACATCTAATAACAGAGTTGATAGTTTGCTGACAAACAGTAAAGTGGGTTGTAGTGCGTACGATTTAGCAGTAAGAGGTGGGATATTGAATTATGGAGGTTACACACTCAGTGCTGGGGAAAATGAGTCCTGGAGCCTAATGTTTTTGATTAGCGAGCCGAGCACCGCTGCCATGTTGCACCGCGCGGCTCCAGGGATTCCGCTTCCCCAAATGCGCCTTGCAGCGCAACACACACACACACACACACACACATTCAAACACACTCATAAATCATAAATACACATAGACAAAAGGTGAGCCCATTTTGCTCTTTATTTCCAGCAGCTTTTCAGGTCCAGATAGACTGGTCAGTGTGGGAGGAGGACAATAGGAGTGGGAGGCCGAGGGCAGCACGGAGCCAGCAGACCTCAGCCCTCTAGAGACATAACATTAAAAGACGCTATTCCTGGAGAACTCCTCCTCCGGATACCGACGGCAGAACCTTCGCACATCAAGAGAGGTGCTGTTCAGGAGCTTCTGTGCTACTAGTATCCTAATGAAATATATTAATGCACATATTCCTCAACATCTCGCTCTCCTCCTCCTTCTCTTTCTCATTCTCCTCCCTGCATGGACACATGAAGGGAAGAGGAGCGGAGAGGCGTATTTGAAAGAAAAACAGGAGTCCCCATGGGGATCCCGGATAAAGAAAGGAGAGGAAAGAATTGGAAAGGAGAGAGGATGGGAGTGTGGGGAAAAGGATGGGGGGGTATTCAGAATTGAGGCAGACCTAGACAGTGAGCCAAAGACAAGGAGAGGAGGAATGAATATTAATAATGTTCTATGTTGGAAAATAGTCACAATGGACATCATAGGGAGATGAAGAGAGGCAATGGGAAGCTAGTTCCATTCCTGGCCTTACTTAATGTGTGTGTGTGTGTGCATGTGCATGTGTGTGTGTGTGTGTCTGCAGGTGCACACAAGCCGCCCTCCTGCATCTGTGCATGCATGACAACGCCTGCCACTAAGACAGAGCATATTTGAGCGCATGCATGCCTGGAACGAGTATGCACCCACATTCAGGTATGCGCTCTCGCTTACGAGGGTGTGTGGTCGTTTCCCACAGTAATTATCCCGATGACTGTGGGTGTCTGTCTGTGATCTGTGTGGTACCTGTCAGAGGGAGCCCGGCAGAGCCTGTGCTTTATATTCCCTGTAATTGCTGCTGCTAATTTACTGTGTGTTGGCCTAATGAGTAGGGAGGTGAGGGGCTGGGGTATGTAATGGATGTTAGAGAGATGGCGATAGAGAGATGGATTTCAACACTGCCAGCAGACAGAGAGAGGGAGAAGGGGAGGAGGCCGGCGAACTGTGTGTGTTAAGCAAGCTTGTAGAACACTTATCTTTATTGTTCTACAAAAATGAAAAAAAAAAACAAAAGATAAGCTATTTGCCCCCCCCCCCTTTCCTACTCTCCCCTTTCTCTCTCTTTCTACCTCTCCGTCTCTCTTTCTCCTCCTCCATCCTCCTCTCAGCTGACAGTTCAGCGGCGACTGCGGCGAGCACATTAGACAAGCTTTTTGTTATGTTGATTAATGATAAAAGCAAATCCATAAATAATATAGATTATTTATTCCATTTATTCACATGCTAATTAGACCTGGAAGCAGATACCTCAGAGAGATGGCCTTTTTTCTTTTTTTTTCCCTCATCTGTTCCCATGCAGCCAGATAGACCAACTGACATTCAGACGGAGGCAGAGACAGTCACATATTAATGTCATTCACACTTTGAAGCACCAATGGTATCTTGTGATGAGGACACATCCACCCTTCATTTCTCCCTAATGAGGTCACGATAGAGGCCAGTGGTTTCAACAGCGCACACACACGCTACCTCTCTTCTGACTCTGTGCGTGCTCTTGACGAGCGCTGGATTGACAGGGTCGCCTTTGATTGATGCACCGTGGTTCTTCCACATGTTCTACAGCTCAGTCATTTAATTATGTTTCCTAAGCATCATTAAGTACCATTATATTCGATCATATTCTAATGAGAGAGGTGGCCAGTCGCAGGACAAGCTAATTGGTGATTAATGTTGTGTATCAGTGAGAGACAATGCAAGATTGGCCGTTTAATGACACAACACTGTATTTAAGTGCTGAATATGTAAAAACACAAACAGAGGAGGGGGGGGAATTAGAAGGGCCGTGATTGAAATCAAAACAGATATTGGCTCTTACATGTCTAATCTCTTGCTTTCCCCCTCTTGGCCTCTCTCTCAACCTGACTTTCTTCACACACACACACACGCATACATACATACACACACACACACACACACACACACACTTACTGCATTATTCTGAATTGTTCACCTCTTAGCCACATTGCACACACACTTACTCAGATAATGCTGGAAACCGTCTCCGCAGGCATAACTCACCTGCTCCTCGAGATTAACCAGTAACTCAGTATTGATGCACTGCTTCACAGGTACGTACGCACATGCAAACACATGCAGCACACAGACACACACATACACGCATCCTCATCTGGTATTGACATGCTGCGCGGCTGTAGGTGTTTCCATTTAAGGTCAGTCGATTGCCTTAAGTATGTAATGTTAGGAGGGGGGTCCGTAAACATGTCAAATTAGCAGTAATGAATGACCAGGCACCGGCAGGAGGAACTGTCAGGGTGCACGGCCAGGACAATACATTACCCTGAGTTATCCTAGTCTGCCCTCCTCCTAATACACACTCACGCTCACACAAACTAGTGGGACCCATTCAGCGGTCACACACTCTGCTTTAATGGGCTGTGTGTCTGATTGGTGTCCAAGAGATGGGGAGGGCAGGGGGGGGGTTGAAACAAGAAGTAGACACAATGTTAGAGTATGGAAAGTTCAGGGGGGAAAAGTATACTGAAAACAAAGTGGAAAGATTGACACACACAACTGGGATGATAGGAAAAAAAAAAGTGCCTTGAAAAAGCTTTTTATGAAAATAGATAGAAAGATAGATAGAGGACTAAGCCAGAGGGAGAGAAAACAAACGGTGCTATTTATTTTTTCTTCTCAGTGTTGAAACAGGAAAAGGACCTCTGGTTTAATAAACCATGAATCCTTTCACAGAGGGTTTGTATGTTATTCTTCGGAGAAACAGATATGTGGGGAGGGAAGGAGAGACAGAGAGAAAGAGAAGCAGGGAGCAGCGGGGGGAAAGAAAAAAAAAAAAATGAGATGCTCTGCAACCATATGAATTTCCTTCTCCTGCTCACCAACACACATATACATACACACATACACATATACACACCTCCTCAGCCCACTTCCAGGCTGTATGTTAGTTTTGGGTTCGGAGTGTGTGAGATGAGAAGGAGGGCCACACATCCTCTTCAGTCCAGCCTGAGAGAGAATGAGCATAAACGAAAAAAGGAAAAGATATACTTCCCATCTGTAAATGATTAAATCCTTCTCCTCTTCCTCTCAGCATTTTGACTCTGAGACATATTTGCTCTGTAAAAGAAACTCTTCAGTACACCACAACAATGTGTGTACATCAGTATGTGGTGCATACATAAGCAGAGCGAAGCTGTCCACTTGCATTCTTAAACTTGTTTTTACTGTATGCGCTGTGGATATAGCGATAAATAAACATGTACACAAACATGAACCTACTGTCTCTGTATGTTGTCTCCTCGCCTCCCACCCTCCTCCCCCTCTACCCACACTCACTCTCTCTCCCTCTCCTTCCTGTAACAAAGGTTACATTGATCATGTTTCTAAAAGAGACTCTGTATTTCCACACGGCCCTGCCTCTGATATGTTTTTCTTGGCAGGTCCGACTTCTACTTTTGTCATTCACTCAGCATATTTTAACAAATTAGAAACATTAGAAACCAGGATCGCGGCAATGTTTTGGTTTGGTTTCGAAACTCTTACAGTCCCCACAATTATATTTCAAAACATGGGTGAATTGTTTGACAGCCGAGCGGAATAAAACCCTAAAACAACTTTTTCATTAGAAACACATGCTCTCGCAATTAGACCCTAGCATTATGTTAATGTGTGTTTGCACTCGGTTCATTTGTTGTCGTGTGAAGGGTGACGCTGTGTGAGTGTGTGCAGGTTTGAGTCTCTGCGTGTGTGTGTGTGTGTGTGAGCATGTGCCTCTGTGCACATGCATGTGCTCGTATACGTGTGAGGGTGTGTGAGCGACTGTGTGGTTGCGCGCGTGTGTGTGTGTGTAAGGGACAAAGGGACACAGTGCTCCACATAACAGCATTACAGATGGCTGTTGTGAGTGGTTGTGACAGTGAAAGCGAGTGAGTTCCCACTCCATACAGATGTACTCTGAGTGACCTTACAAACACAGTGGAACTAAAACAGGCCCCCTACCTCTCGCTCTCACTCTGGCACACACTGTCAATTCTCACTCAGCCCTTGTGGGGCACTAAAAGTTGTTTCCTGAGCCAGGAATACATCAAGGGCCAAGAATATATAAGCAGGGAGCAGGAGAGATGCATAGCTAGGGTCCAAGAAAGCATAACTTGGACTAAGTAAATATTGGACTGAAGGATTAGTAGCTTTTGCCACCTATAAAAGCGAGACAGGTATGCCAGCCCGAGTTAACGACCACACGCTCTGACTTTGCCCTGGATTGTTTTACCAAAGAGCTGCTGTGCACAAAGAGGACATTTCAACAAGTTCACTTTATGGTGGAAAAGTAAGAAAAATTAGAAATGACTTTACTTCGCTGAACAATCGGGGGGGGGGGGGGGGGGGGGGGGGGGGGGGGGGGGGGGGGGGGGGGGGGGGGGGGGGGGGGGGGGGGGGGGG
>JAQNCA010000032.1:7797288-7811195 GCA_029783725.1 Acanthurus tractus
ATAATCAACTGAAGAGCAAAATGATCAATGGAGCATGGTTATTTAAGATGAAAATCATGTGTCATGGAGACAGGGGTCAGATACTGTGTGGTGTGTGTGGGGGTTATATCGCTTGGGAATATCACTTTATCAAGGAAAGCCTGACATTTTTTTTACATCCAAAGAGATTTTATGGGCTTACAAGGGTTGGGTTTTTTGCAGAGACTGTTTTTGCTTTTCTTATAGTTAAAAGTAAGGACAATTTGACAGCATAAATATTATCTTATTTCAAAATTTCTACGGTCAATTCTGCCAGATCTGCTCTCCTTAGAGTGAGCCTCCACAATATGTTTAAAACAAAGGCTCACCCTCACACAAACACACATATCCCGTACATGAGTGTACAGAATTCTGATCCTTAAGGACGCACAGGGTTTTTCAATCAAAGCTTTGATTGAATACTTTGCCATCCTCAGCACTCACACACTCACTAATACACACACATTGTTGACAGAGAGTGTCTCAAGCAACATCATTTACCACTTAGGACCCTCCCTAAGGGCCGCGCCATTCTTAATGCGTGGCAGATAGGTTGATAGCTCTGGTTTCTGTCGAGAAGTGCATGTCAATCAACAGCTCGTGTCAACGTCACAGAGGCAAAGTGTTTCTGAAAGATCTTTTTACTGAGTGCCTTTCTATCCATCCTCCTCCAACCCACACACTCACACAGAAACGCACTCACACATGCACAAACACACACGCAGCCATTTCCATCTCAGCAATCACTTCTCCTAGAGTTCTCCTCTTCGGACGTGTAACAGTAATTGAGGTTGCTCCCTTGGGTGCAGTGCATTCTGGGCCGTTAAGTGCTGTTTCTTGTTGTTTTTCTCTCAAATGGGTTGTATTTTGGCTATTGTGTTGTTTCTTCCTGCTTTCCTATAGAAGCGTAAGCGCTGGGCCATATTTACACGTATCATTAGAGAATAGAGACCCTGTCAGATGCAGGGCATCTTAGGACTTATCTTGCCCACTGGAATATCAATCAATACAACAAAGAGTCTTAATACTTTTGGTACACACCCAGTCACAGGAGAATCAAAAAAACATTTCAAGTCTGAAAAAATGACCCCCACTGGTTACCTTATTCTTCCTTTACAAAAATGAACAATGAAAAAACAGTTTTTTCTTGTGTCTTTTTTAGATGACACTCAGGCAGTCAAGGATGTTCACTTTCTACACTGACCTCTCTGCTCACCACATCAGGCCTGGCTTGAGTACACCTTGTGACCTTTTTGTGCGCTGATGACGTTGTCCGTCCAGAAGAGGGAGTGATTGATCTGGATTGACACAAACAGCCAGTGCCCTGCCTGGCCTGTCACACAGCATCACTGGGTCATTGTAGCATGCCTGAATGCCAGATGAGGAGGGATGGAGAACACACAGGGTGGTGACCTGCTCATCATGATGCAGGCCACAGTTTTGGGGAAGCTGGAACACATTTGGACAAAAAGGGCAGGTTTCACAAGAGAGCACAATTAACGGTTTGGAGTGAAAGTCAAAGGAATGTCCCTTCAAAATGGAAACAAAGAATAAATTGACAACAAAACCCTGGGAAAATTGGCAGTTTTGGACAATAGAGCCAAACTGATACTGGGATTTTAAGATAGATATGGAAATCAATATGCAAGTTTAAAAATATCAGATAACACATGACAAACATTTTAATAAGGATCCATTAGTTCGTTTTGTCATTGCTGTTTTCTATTTGCTTTATTTAAATAAAACTGAACTTTGTAAAATATAATAACTTGTCAGTGCTATTTTACAGACAAACTATGTAATATCATAACGATACTGAAACTACCTTGGAAATATCTAATAAAGTCACTATGCATAAAATGCATATATATATATATATAGACACACACACATATACACATATAAATGCTTAAAATTGACATTTTTTTTTATCCAGTAGACCACCAAAAGTCCTTAATATGAATCCAGGTGGTTCTAAGAAATAAAAAACAGTTCAATGTCATTATTCCTGGGACACCTAGTTTTCTGTGCTGCGTTTATCCGTCCCACAGTTGGTTATAATTGTTTATCAAAGTGACGGCTGCTCCTTTATCCATTTAAAAAGGCCATCGTACTTACAGTATCAATAACTGTACCTGAATACTAATTAAAAACTACAACTCCAATACTGCTTCACGCAAAATGACGTTACAACGGCATTTCCCGAAGTAACCTTTCCTGTCTGCCTGGTGGTGCGTTTGCGCCTCCTGTCTTGAAAGGGAGGTGAAGAGGAGTTTACTTTCCAGAGTTCAAGGTTTGGTTTCGGTGTTCGTTTGGAGTAAAGGGTTTGTCGAGGAAGAAAGCTCGTTTTAGAGAGCCAAGATGCTGAACTTGTATAGGGTCAGGGAGTTGGTTGACAAAGCGTAAGTATCCACTGACTATTTTACTTGTATTCCGTGTTATTTGTGTCTGTAGTGTACCTGTTTGAAAGAGACACGTACCCAAAACTTTGACGTCACGTCACTCAAACAAGTTAGCTAGCTCTCATGCTAACTTACTAGCGTTTTAGTTAGCTGACTTTGACAAATACTTGTCTTAAGTATGAGTTCCCCTTTTTTGTCTTAGTTACGTCTGTTGGTCTTTTCGTTAGTCAGAGATAACATTTGCTCTGTTATGAGGTCACAGTACTTGTTGTTTGAGCCTCTTCTACGACAGTCTAAGCAAACACACTTAGCTAACAAGCTAGCTAATTATCTAGCCAAGTGGCTAGGCAGCTAGCTGACTAGGCTAGCCTGCTAAGCTAGTTTGACAGCTCTTGGGCTGAATAATTAGTAAGGTATGTTTACACATTATCTAATAACGCTCATATCGCCCTGCGGTTGCCAGGTTGCTGCTGTCTGGAAACCTTTTAATAACTTCAGTGTGTAAGAAATCGAAATGCGTCCGTCTCTAGTATGATTGTTATGACACTTGTAGCTTAATTATACTTGAATGTTGGGGTAGCTAACGTTATTTAGATTTAAATTAAAGCATATGGCAGGAATATTTTATAGCCTAATTATTGTGTTCGTCTCGAGTCTTAGACGGGTTATCAAGCGGGTTTCTTTAGCCTGGGAGTATAAAGAGATCGCGTCATGAAATGGTTAACGTTATAACTTCCAGTACTGTTAGTTATTAAAGTTTTTTTTTCCGCGATTGCTCAATGTGACTCCTGTTACCATAGCCATGATATTTCATTTCAACATTCTTATCAAATAAGTTTGTTAAATTGCTACCCGGCAAGACAAAATCATTTTATGGTGATCTATAACACCAAATAACGAGATAAACAACAGATCGTTTTTTTTTAATCAGTAACTACTAATTCGGCAGTAACTCCTGATCCTTGTTGCTGAATATCCAGCTGCTAGCTTATGTGCAACAGTTTAATGATTTAAGTTTGACTAAATGTCACACTCACTGTTCACCTTCTTACTAGGTTTGGATTTTATATAAGTTCGAGATATAGGGGTTATGGCTGGGCAAAATGCAACGAAACTGACAAAAATACGTACACCAACAAACTGTCCACTCACAGTCAGCCTTTTAACAGTTTGATGATATTTCAGTCGAAGCTCACTTGGCTGACAATACTAAAATGGCAACTGAAATTATTTACAAGGAGCCACTACTGAACTTGAGCAATACCTTAGGGATTGTAAGTCTTTTGTTCTGCTGTGGACTCAGGTTTACTTTTAGCTGCTGACTAAACATGAGCATGCTGTCTTGCACTGTAGGGGCTTTGGTAGGCGAATGCACAGTTTTTCCTCCCTCCTAAAGTTCAATGGCTAGTTTTGCACACCCAGACAATAGCTTGTTCTTAAGTCCATCCAAGAATGCATTCCTGCTGAATGCACTTGTCTCCCTGCACTTAACACCTTGGAACAACAGTCACTTTCATGAGGGAAACAGGTCTGGAGACTAAGAGAAAAATAAGTAAACATGCAAGTTTCTAAGAATAAAGGCACGGGTGTTTCTATTATCCCATTTTTGGGGTTTCTTTGATTAAAAAAGGAAGATTAAAGGATTGTGTAATGTGAGATTAAAACTGATTTTCATGAGATGTCACCAAGCTATTAGTCATCCACGTGATCAATAGTGTGGCGTAATGCAACATATCCAGTTGTTTAATTAAGGTGGGGTTTTTGCTGACACAGGACATGCAAGGGTTTTGTCCTGTTTCAAATAGGTCTTGCAATGAATGAGTGAAAGCAACAGGTATTAAATGAAAAATAAATACAATTGGGCTTATGAGTAATTGCAGGGGAATTTTTTTGACTGATACAGCACATCAGTAGTCAAACGGAAGTCTGTGTGATGGTGTGTCACTGCTAAAATGTGTGTCACAATTTCCGTGTTATCTAGCTGATATCTAGGACAGGGACCAGCATTGTGAGGAGATAAGATGCTGCATTACTACATCATATCCTCTTGTGTTTTGCCTATCATTCATGCAAACGTTAAACTTTGTAAGAATATTACTGTCATAATTCAGTATGATATAGGATTAGGATTGATGTCTTGTCTCTTTTCTCCCAGCAAATCAAGTAATTGTAGACCATTGCCCAACTTGATGTCTTATATTAATCAGCTGTGAAGAAGCAACTTGCATGGTCTCTTTCAAATAATTTTGTTGGCACTGAATAAATGTTGCAAAAAAGAAAGTGCGTTGTTAGAGTGGTAACTTTATCCTGCTTGAGTCTATAAAAGTCTGTATGATTATTTGCAGTAGTAATACAGACTTTTTCAGGACCACAGAGTGGTGTATCTCATCAAGTCAGTGCAGCTCTTACAGCCCTTTACATTTTATTGCTGATGTGGCAGTTGTGAGGGAGGGATGAGGAGGTGCAGAGTTCAAATGTTTTGGCTCACAGTGTTTTGGCTAAAGCTGTGACAGGGCTCACTTAGTTATTGAAAATAAGATGCCTCTTTAATTATAAATTCTACCACTGTGGTTCTTTAAGAAACTGTTCTCATTCTTACAAATAGGCAGAAACTAAAAAGCATCTAGACCACTGGACTCTACAGTATGCCACATATACTGTCAGGACAATGTATTGAAAATCCTCATGCAGCAAGATTGAATAGGGTAGATAACTAAGTTACCCAGCTGCTGCTGAATAGACAAAAGGTAACTTATTTATAAAATCTCTTTAAGGGAGTAGTCAAACTAAGAGTCTGAATCTCACCAAAATTCAAATCGCTGTAGATCTTATTGTTTCAAGAATAATTCCTGCTTGGAAAATTGTGTGATCCTTACAACTACAGATTGGACATTTGTTTTCTGTCATGACCATAAGTGCTGGTTGTGACTGCATTTATGAAGACATATGATAGACTTGCTAATGGAAGCTGCAGTACATCATTGTGATTTGATTGAATAGATATAGTATAAGGTAGTGCTTAGTTCGTTGTGTAATCATTGTCACTCTGAATATGTGCAAAGGCTGCCAAACCCACCAGTATTGCCATGTTAAGTATATAGTACACACATAGCTGTTCATCCCCCTGTATTTATTTTGGACGTGCTATGAAATATGAAAGCATAGTGATTTAGAAAACAACTTCTCTGTTAACTTAAGTTTCCTAGAATATCAACAAGCGGTGGCTCTCCCGCAGTAAGAGCAGTCTTGTATCACTCAGTGCCATTTAGGTCTCATTTACGTTTTTATCTTTAAAGCAGATTTGCATTTGTGTGTTTAATACCTTGTTTTTGGTTTTGACTAGTGGTTGGATTCAGGACACACACACAAAGACTGAGTGTCCCTTGATCCTTTTAGACTCTAAAAGAACAAGTGTATGGGTGTGGCTGTAATGCAAGTACCTTTCATCTATTATAATCCATGCTATGAGTCTCAAAGGATGCCCCAATTTTAAAACGAAACACCAGATGCCTGTGTTGAATACCTAACACTACATGATTTATGAAATAATGTGTGTTTTCATTTTCTACCCTTCTGTATAGAACCAATGTGGTAATGAACTACTCAGAGGTGGAGTCTAAAGTCAGAGAGGCTACCAATGACGACCCCTGGGGACCATCAGGACAATTGATGAGTGAAATTTCTAGGTAAGAAATACATGGCATTGTACTGTGTTCTGCTGAAAAGCACCACAATATTTGTGAATAAAATTAAACCACAGAGGCCTTTTTAAAGCATTTCTAAACTGTAGGAACTTAAGCAGAACCATTTTCTAGAGCCCAGCAAATTTTTATCTCAATTTGGAACAGCACTGGCACAGCAGTAAATTGTAAAAAATAAGATATGGACCTACTCTAAATATACAGACTGGTATGTACATGCATTTAAAGTGATATATTAAAAGGTCTCTCTTATAGATATTTTATTGGCCTGATTAGACTAATCCCTGCGGTTCTTTGGATGCGGTGGATACATAATACAAACATGCTCAAGCAGTGTACAAGGGAACAATGCTGAAGTACCTGTAGTTCCTGAAATACTTTCTGTTTTTTGCTCCTGGGGCTCTGCAGCAAAACAGAGTCTTTGTTCAGTGCCAATAAAAAGACTAACCGGTCCAATTGTTGGTTGTTGTGTTTTGCAAATATAACTCTGGCTGGGGGACAGTTCCTTCCTCTTATCTTTGCTCGGTGAATGTTTGTGTGTTCAGAGCCACCTTCATGTATGAGCAGTTCCCAGAGGTGATGAACATGCTGTGGGCCCGCATGCTGAGGGACAACAAGAAGAACTGGAGGAGAGTCTACAAGGTCTGCCACATCAGTGTTACAGTATCCCACAAACGCACATGCTAACCTATGACGAGGTTTTTAAGGTCTAAGCACAAAGTACAGTTTTAATTAAACCTAAAGTGCGGCTTTGGTTCAAAGACTCAGGCCGGAAACTTTTACCTTTGTTACATTCAACTTCAAATATTCTGTTCTTTACTTGCAGACGGGAATTGCATATTAACAGAAAACTTCAATAAAAAAACAGAACATTTGGTGCAGAGAGGTGTTTTTATTTAAATTACATTTTTTTTATAATTCACAAAACAAAAACAGTTGGCCTTGAATAGAAACAGATGCCTCACATTGTTGGAATACTCTAAATTGAGAGGGATGAATAAAATCCACTATCCATTTGATCTGCTTCAAGGTCTTGGGAAACATAAACAGTTGGCTCCAACAAGTTGAGAATCAAACCTCAAGCAGTTTTTTCTTTGGTAAATGTTGTGTGTCTGTTTTCAGTCCCTGCTGCTGCTGGCCCATCTAATCAGGAATGGCTCAGAGAGGGTTGTCACCAGTGCCAGAGAACATCTATATGACCTGAGATCATTAGAAAGCTACCACTTCGTAGGTAAGCTATCATTGTAGTCCTTTCTCTCTGCATATTCTCTGTCCTATATGCCATCTTTTTGTGTTCATGTTGGATGAGCAGTACCTAAACAAACGTTAAACAAAAAAGCACTTTCCTTTTTCAAATTTGACTTAAATGAGGCGCTCTGCACCTGAGTGCTGTAGTGTTTTATTACAATAGCTTCAGTGTGAGCTGTAATGAATGGACGGAGGCCCTAAGCACTGCAAAGTCCACAAACCCTAAACCACACACATTAACACACACACACACACACACACACACACACACACACACACACACACACACACACACACACACTTCAATAAAGCTGCTTTCACTTTTCCTAACCATGTGTTTATTTCAGGTTCAATTTAAAAACAAGAACATTCACCTTCCCTGTGCAGAGATGGAACATGTTTGTGTCTTGTGTGTGTCTTTCTATACTTTGCCTGTGTGTGGTGCTATTACATTGTAAACCCATAGAAAGTTAACACAAAAAATTCTAATTTATTAATCATATTTATCTCTGTGTTTCTGTATCTCTATTATCTCTGTATCTAGATGAGAATGGAAAGGACCAAGGTGTGAATGTGCGTCAGAAAGTGAAGGAGATGGTGGACTTTGTCCAGGATGATGACAAGCTTAGGGAAGAACGGAAAAAGGCGAAGAAGAACAAAGACAAATACATTGGTGTATCCTCAGACAGTATGGGATACCGAAGTTACTGTAAGTCCTCAGTCTAAAGACTAATATAAAATCTCATAATTTACAAAAACTTGGGGTTTTCTTTTATTTCATGTACTTGTTTGTCTTTGATTTCCTTTTTTCACCTACTTGAATTCCTTCCCTCCAGCTGGGGACAGGTATGACTCCAGCGATAGCCGAGGAAGGTGGGATGAAGACTGGGACAGAAATAAAGGGCCATTCCCCTTCAGTGAGAAACTAGGGGAGATCAGTGACAAAATCGGCAGCACCATTGATGATACCATAAACAGATTTAGGAAGAAGGACCGAGACGACTCACCAGATCGATTTAGGTCAGAAACAGACAAGTAAATATATTTATGTTGCTACTTCTAAAAGTATGAGGTTAAGAATGTTTATGTTAACGTATTTTTCTAATATAGCTAGTCAGGAAAACAAAATAGTTTATTTTACTAATACATTAATATGCAAATGTCTACCCTTAATATGCAAATATCTACCCTTTTGTCATAATTAAACTTAGGTAGCATTAATTATGGTTTTTAAAAAGTCTGGATCTTTGCTGGATTTATTATGTTAGAAGAAAATGGAATGTGTCCTCACATTAACGCTTGTCTCGTTGTCACCGCAGTGATAACGAGGAGGACCGAGGTCGCTCATCGCACAATGGCCAGTCAGGAAAAGAGTTTAAAGATGAAGAGGAAACTGTTACTACCAAGAGTGTACACATAGTCCAAGCAACAGAGACTACAGCAACAAGGAAGAGAGGAGTCCCGTCCAAGAAAGTAGACTTGGGGGCTGCAGCCAACTATACAGGAGATAAAAGCCCAGATACCTCCACCAAACAGGTAGCAAGAAGACATTAGCGTTTAAGATTTTATTAGTGTATATAGTTATAGATTCACAAAGCCCTGATCTTTTTTCCTTTATAATTTCAGCCCCAGCCAGCAGCCCCTCAGCCCTCCAGTACCGGCCTAGCTGACCTACTAATGGTGGACACAACAGCAACAAGCCAGCCTGCTGCCACGGGTATAATGTCATGCACTTTTAGTAACACACTGACATTTTGCGAAAGGTTTGCCCACTTATCTTTGGCTAGCTGAGTAGATTGGTATCAGTTGCATTTCTGTGGTTTTACAAAATTTCAAGATGAGAGGTTTAACTTTGTGCCTTAGTGAAAAAAACTGTCTCTAACGAAAAGGAACAACATGCTCTTCTATAAACCCCAAATATGTTTTTTTGTGATATTGTACGTTCTAAGAAAACAAGAAATAGACAGAAGTAACCCTTTTGTTTAGCAATACAATATGTACAAAAAGAGGAGCACGACAGTGACTGCAGGACTCCTCTGCGGTGACAGTACCCAGCTGCTAAAGCTAGTTGCAGATTTTGGGGACAGCAGGGGGAGGGAGTTGATGTATAGCAACTAAGTGCAGCAGATGTTTTTGGAGCAGTCCCTAGTGAATGGAGAGGGCAGGAGTGCTGAACAGATGTTTGGTCTTCTCCACCTATCTACTGCCACATCCCCTCCCCGCCCTCCTACTCTTCTGACACTGAAGGAATGCTAACTATGTAGAAAACACCTGGTGCTCGCTAGTTTAAATTGATATGTTGACATGTCGATTTCTCAATGCAGACCTGATCGGAGGATTTGCTGATTTCTCTTCACCTGCTGCCTCGGCCGGCCTCTCCTCTGGATCTGGTTGGTTTTAAGACTTTCTCTTTTTTTCCTTGTGTGTGCATGTGTGTGCTGTTGCAGCCATACTGCTAGAATATTCAGAGGGATGCTGGGAGGAAGCCCTGGCCATATGGAGCCTGCTACCTGCTCTGCATAACAAGAACAGACACACATCAACTCCTGTTATGGATGACAAGGAGACAGGGACAGAGAAAGAAGTTGGTGGGGGTAAAGGAGACAGAAAGAGATTGAGAGGAGGGATAGAGACAACAAACAGGGCCAGTTCAATGAACATTTTAAAGGCAGCAAGCGGCCACTAAGAATGAACTAGATAAAGCCAAACTGGTCGACTGAAGACCCAACTTTTAATTCTTGATTAGTATAACAGGTTCAAATTTGCATGTTTAATTTTGTTTGCAGGATCTTATTTATTGACACAGCAATCAGTACAAACACCCTTGCTTTGACAGCATATAAACATTCATATACCTGTCATTTTTGTTGCGTCAGCTCCAGCCTCTGGCAGCAATGGAGACTTTGGAGAGTGGAATGCCTTTCCTGGAGGTCAAATGCCAACATCTGCTCAGACTGTAGACACCAGTGGAAATGACCCTTTTGGAGCCATGGCAGCAGGTCCTGCCCCTGCCCCAGCCCCCACCCTTGCCCCAGTATCAGCTCCAGGCTCTGGTCCTGCCTCAGCAGACCTGTTTGAGTTGATGGGGCCAACTCAATCTCTTACCTCCTCCCAGAGCCTCAACTTTAGCATGAGCAGCACACAGAGCATTAGCACCACAGCCCTGTCACAGTCTGTGCCACAGGTAAGCATGATTGCACTCATGCACACATGCATCTTTCGTAATAATTTATTTATATATGTATCATTACAAGACTCATCAAGGGGGCTTAAATTATACAGGTGAAGCAAAGTATCCACCGGGAAATAACAATAAACTTTTTGATCTTATGGTTACAGAGGTACGGCAATACATTTTTAAGGTTTCTTTTGAGATCAAAGATGTGTATGTAGCATATACCTCTTACACAAACACTTAATTATAAAAAATTCATCATAGTTTACCTATTTAAAATCTGCTGAAATTCTTTGTATTTATGCCAAAAGATATTGAAGCTGAAATACATCACTTCATGGGCAAAAGTTAAGTAAAGATGCTGGAGGTGTTGTATGGGAGCCTGCAATAAATTTTAACCTGCCACTACAAAACTTTGAAAAAGACAAGCCAGTTGCTTAGTTTCAGAGTGTGAAATTAGAATTGCTTTATTTTATTTTACCTTTATTTTATTAGAATTATTATTTTTACATTTTATACTAGGGAAATAGAGTCACAAGAGTCTGTTTTACTTGAAAACAAATCCTGAAGAGTGCCTCTAACAATGGAAAATACACTAGTTGAAATAATTTATGAAATCAAAATAACATTATGATTACAAGCTTTAAAAATGTGAATGGTGTTCTGAATGTGCTCTTTCTTCTTTTGGCCATTTTTTGCAAAAAAAATATCAGCACTGGTCAAAGAAAATTACTCAGGTTTGAGATACAAGTTGTATTTTTGTCAGGTTCAGGTTTTGTTAAAGCAAGTGTAACTTGCACAGTTTATTTAGCCCTTTCTTTTTTTTAACAGATATAATGTTTTGAATCTTCTGGCTATTAAATGTGAGTGCTATGAGAAACATTCTGGAATACAATCAAAAATAATATATTTACCATTTTGCACATGAAGCAAGAATAATGAGATGTCAAACAATGCTAAAAATTAAGCGCACTTAAACTCCCATCACAATGAATGATTTCATGCACTCCCACTTTATATTGCTTGTTGACCATGCCAGTATGCCTGTGTGACAAAGACATACCTCATCTGAGTGAAAGATGGAGGACAAGCGTGATGGTAGAGGGTTAACATGCAGCCTCACCAGATGCTCATCTCCCCCAGAGACCGCCTACTAACCACCCACTCCTCCTGTTACTGACATACAGAATGAGAAGAGTCAGATTTGAGTTACAAAAACATTAAAAACACAACAAAAGCTTGCAGATGTCAGCTGTGTTTCCCTGTTAAAACGTTGTTGACCTACTTAAAAAAAAAAACTCTGTCTTTCCTTCACTAAGAAGACACCCACCATTCCTTTTACGCTGGTTGTTTTTGATGGTATGTTTTAATGAGCTCAGAAAGAGACAGTAGCAAATTCCTCTTACAGTATTGAGGTTAAGTGGGTCAGGCTTAAGGTTTAAGGCCTTGAATTATGACAAGAAATTGTACCTTCTGATCATGTGTTTCAGTGTTGGAGTTTTATGTTTGAGTAATATTTTTATGATTTTTAACATAAATAAGCTCAGTGTTAGGGAACCTGTTTCCTATTGAGGGACATTTCAGTTTTATAACATTCTTTAACAAAAATTCTGTACACTTAAGCACATATTTCACTTTAACAGGGCACAAGACAGGGACCATTTAGTTGTATTTTACAACCATTATTTGGAACACTGTTAGAAAATCTTTTAATTAGGAGCACAAGTGCGACTTGCAAGAACTCCCTCACTTTGTTTTTTAGTTTTTTGATTTTTTGTTGTAATTATACATCATGTGAGAAACCAGGAGCAGCATTTTCATGACCTTTGTCATGGTGCACATGGCACGATAACATAATTTCTCAATAGAATAAAAACATTATGTGCTCGGTATATGTGTGTTTGAAGTTATTTGTAACACATTTACCAGTACATCCCAGTCTTCCCAAAGGAGAGTAAAAGGGAGTAAGACAGCACCTGATCGCAGCCAAATGAGGTGATCTATAGTTTAGAAACAGACTAAAGAAGCTGCATCTATTTAAAACACAAGAATTCTACACTGTAACTTTGATCAACTAATGTGCATTCAGCCCATGTTGGACCTTCACACAAGAGTCATTTGTCACTCTGTTTGAGTTTAGAGAGATTTTGTATATTGGCTGCTCTTCTGTTCATACTTGAATTCTCTCAAGTTCATATTCAAAAGAGCTCTTCTTCCATGAATGTTAAAGTTACATTTTTGCAAATACTAAATCACACACCAACAAATAGGTGTGTTTTAAAAGGGAAAAGTAAGTAGATTATAACAGGGAAACAAATAGAATTTAAATATTCACACTCTTTTACACAATTTCTCCCTCTCCCTTTTCTCCTTCTCATTCTTGAGGCAATACAATACTTTTAAACATTATCAAAATAAAACTTTGTCATGTATATTTTAGAGCAAGCTCTGGTTGCCAGACCTATTTTATAAGTAAGACCTGTAATTAAATCTGCATTCATATGTACACATTGCTTAACAGGTTCATTGTACAACAGCAGTAACATCAGCTACCTAATGAACTCTGCTCAAGGCTCTGTTTGACACTGGTGTCTTTTACTAAAAGTCAGTGGACCACCTGAAAAATTCCTCAAACACTTTAATGTTTTTTTGTCTTACAGTCAGTATCACAAGGTTTTTTTTAGTGGTGAGCTAATCCGTATGAAAAGAACCCTCAAAGACCAAGCAAATTGGCCTTACTTCCATTAATGCTGTTGCACAACTGTAGCCTGTATCCTTTCAGAAGTTTTTCACTAAGCTTAAACACTTTTATCAGCTGGTGGTTTTTCTAATATCAGGTTTTAGGAAGTGTTTCAATCCCCCTCTTAAATCATTACTTTTCTTTGTATATATTTTTGAATTAACTGTTTATTATCAGTGTTGTCCATTGATGAGGTTAAGATGGAAAAAATAAGAATGCATTGCAGTGCATAGTAGAAAGCACCAGTAACACTAGTGCAGTGCTTCTCAATTGTTTTTGTTAACACCTCCCCCCCAAGAAGAAGAAAACTTTTTGCGCCCCCCCACCCACACAATCGATTAGACGTGTCTTTGGAGCTCATCTATTTTCCAGTGATCTCCCAAGACATAGCAGTGTGAAAGCACCACTGCCACCTACTGTAGCGGATGTGCAATTTTGCAAAGTGCAATGTTGCACTTTATTCTGGTACGGCAATGAAAAAACTAACAGTAGTTTCGCCGTGCATGCTCAGCGCGCACACACGCGCCACACTATTTGAGAAGCACCGCACTAGTGGAAAAGTTAGTCTGGAGCCATGACTACTCTCTAATGGAGTGGCTGTATCTGCTTCCCTTTAGTGAGGT
>JAQNCA010000032.1:7869433-7881670 GCA_029783725.1 Acanthurus tractus
TCAATCTCCAAACTCTTCAGGTAGTCAAACTCCGGCTCGTGGCTCTGGAATGTGCTGTAAACATTGTACTCCCCTCTACGCTGGGGCTGACTCTTACTCTGTGAGAAATGGAGAAAGTGAGACACATGAGGGTTGACCTGTTTGTTCTTCACTTCAACAGGTCAAGAGGACTCAAAAGGATTAAATATTGCTTGAAAAAAATTTGTCCTAAAAAAGTTTAAATTTCTCAACAAGATGTCCAACATTTAAAATAAAATCAATGCTCATGTAAATGTATTTTCTCTCCCCTTAAATCCCCCTCAGATTTATAATTTCTGCATTGAAATGACAGTATAAAACTTCTAAACCTGTGTTACTAACTAATAAGTTGAGTACTTATGTTGTCCTAAACATTTTCAACAATGTTTAAACTCTGCCATTTTGTTTCATTTGTGGACTGTTGCTTACTTCTGGGAAAACATCAGATGATACATCTTGAAGAAGGATGTTGGCAATTGGGACTAAATGTAACATTGAAAAACTTTACAATTTTTGTTTCATCCAAGATCGTTTCTGTCTAATTCACATCAAATATTTTTCTTCAGAAAAAGTGGTTGTTAAGCAATGGAAACAACCCACAATTCCACACTGCTCACAATATTATCACACTATTTGTTTTTTTTTTTTTGCTTTTGTAATTTTTTTGAGCAATAGGCACTACACACTTTAAGTTTACATATTTTTAAAGTTAGATAACATACTTTCAGTCATGCTAGCAAAGAGACCTCGTTGGTTCAGATCGATATATCTCAAAAAATACTGTCACTCACAGTCCCCAGACAATGAAGCCTATTTCTACTGGTGTCACTGTGAGCCTGTACTTTTTTCTTTGACTCCCTAACCCCTAACGCTAACCCCATAACCCTACCCTAACCCCTAACGCTAACCCTAACCCTTTTCCCTAACCATCGAGATAGTTTCTAGTCCCCAACTCTAACCCTAACACTGACCCTAACCCTAAGCAATCGACGTTTCCATCAGCTTAAGTTTATGTTTAGTCATTTTAAACTAATGTTAACATGCTAACATGCAAAATTGGTGGTGGATATGGTAAACCCATGCTCAGCATCAGCATTGTCACCGTGAGGCCTTTTTCTATAGCCTGTTCTAGCACTGCATTGCAGCAACAGTATCACACCTTCACAATAAATCAGCATTTGGTTCCATGATTAACTGGAATTTTTATGGCTGCTCATTCACATGAGATGTAAACTCTGAGATGTACAGTGTTCATTTGGCACACATTTTCTCTGTAATAAAACATGAAATATTTAGTATCATTTGAAAACATTGAAATCTCAATTGAAATTCATAATAAATGGTGGTTTGAAATAATACTTCTTCATAAAGTAAATCATCATTCCCCAACCAAAAGCTCCATAGAGAATGAAAGAATTTTTATTGCTTGTATTTTTAATATGGTTACTGCTAAATTTCCAGCCAGCAAACATTTTCAAATATAACCCTCCTCTTGCTAGTTACCCAAAGTCCATCTTTAATGTATCAAGGCTGTCAAAACCTTTTAGCAGAAGGGCAGCATCATTAGTGGTGCATTGTTGCCATTTCCTACCTCCTGCTCCCTCTGGAAGACAACCACTCTGCCTCCTTTATCCCCGGTGGCCAACAGCTCCCCCGATGAGTTAAACTCGACCGTTGAGATAATGTCAGCTGCAACACAGGAAGCAGAGCAGAGAGGGGGAGAAAAAAATGTCAGTGTGAACCTGCACAAAGCTGTCAAGGTATCAGTCAGACAAAAAGAGAGATTTTAGTGAGATCCGGTCGAGTGACTTCCACAAAACATGTCAGGGGAAGGGAAGGGTACTCTCGTGACAAACCCACAGAGGACTCTCCGGCACAGATACCCTACTTTGGTGAAATATGGGTTACTGGAAGCCACTGGATGAGTCACTGCATGATATCAACCCATTCAGCCCCTCTCCTGATTGAAGTGAGCCAATTTGTGTCATTTAATTGCACTCCTGCTTGTTAGACTTTGCTACCGCCACAGTAATAATGCCATTCACCTCACTCCTCCTGGCTGTAAGACCCCGTGCTGCTCAGCGACTCTCCTGCTCCTTCATTAAAAACACAGTCGTGAACCTTTAATATGTGCACCTTTCTGCAGGTGATGTGTGTCCATGCATGTGTGGCATACTTTTAAACTTTCAATCCTGGCAGTGCATCAACAGGATAACAAGAAAATAACATCATTAGCTTACAACTGTTCCATTTATACTCCATCGCCAACATATCTTGTGTCTCTGCATAGCAACACTTTCACCAAAAGTAAATAACAGACACCTACCCTTAAGGTAGCTTTTCCTCTCCTCCTCAAAGACATACATCTGCCTGGATTTAGGAGAGGCTAATGGTGACTGTAATTATTATACAGCCCCTGGCTAAAAAACCATAGCATAATATTTGTCATACACACACATGCACACACACCACAGCAGAGGCTAGCCCTCTGTTTAACAGTGACAATAATATTAAACAGAGAGAGAGAGAGAAAGAGAGAGAGAGAGCTTGTTGTTTTGTACCCCCCACGCCCTCTGTGGACCTGCTACTGCGCGCTGAACAGGAGAGGGGAATGTTGCTATGGAGACCGTTTCCATCTCTAGCGGCAGTTGGAGGGGTGTATATGTGTGTGTGTGTGTGTGTGTGTGTGTGTGCCAATAGCTCTCAGACTTAGTTGCTGATGTTAGCTGTAATTCCGCAGACAGAGAGAGTGCTGCAATAGAGTGAAAACCTGCTACTGCATCTGTGGGAGTGTGTGCAGTTCAGTGCAGCAAGCAACTTCAGACAATAGAGTCCCTGTTGACGGGCTCATCTCTTCTCATAAAGCTGTTGTGCACGAGGGAAATGACTAAGCATGATGTCTTCAAATATGTGTTTGTGTGTGTGTGTGTGTGTGTGTGTGTGTGTGTTCTCTTCTTGTGTCATCAGTTGTTGAAGAGCAGACCAACGAGGCCAGAGGGATTCTTATGGCCCTGTGTTGATAATGGCATGTTCCAGGCAGGCTGTTCCCACTCTTATTTGATCTAGAAACTGTCATTATTGTATTATTGTAGATTATTATTTTAATGTTATTATTGGTGTAAAGACGAGACACAATCTCACCTAAAGCAGGCTGAGTGAACCCCACTGACACATCATGCTGTTACTGCATTAATCCAACAAGCATACATCTCTTATTCTGCACTTATTTCTTGTTTCTTGATCTGCATGCACTGATCTCATACATGCACAGAGATGCCTATTGCAACCTCCCCTGCACACACACACACACACACACACACACACTAACTCATACACACTCACACACCAAACACAATGGTGTCTCCCCAGCAGCATCAGGCCGAAGCCAGTGGTGTGGATCGAATGGAATCGGCTTAGCGGTCAGCTTTCTTAAATCAAAGCTTTTTTCCCTCTTTTTGTCCTTCCATACTCTTCACACTCTTTTCTCTCAGTCTCCCCCACTCGCTCTCTTCACTCTCCTTCCTCATCATCAACACATTAAGTCACTGAGGAGAAACAGTAATTGATGGATGCCATTTAACGAGTTTACACAAGGGTACATCCTTCAATCATCTCACTGAATGGAGAATCGGGGAGAGCCAGTGAAGCTGAAACGGCGAGTAACATGATGGAATGCTTCCCTAAATGAGTTTTTTCTTCATGCAAATGTATTCAAAGCAGACAACGCAATCTATGCAACCTCAGCCACTGATGGGACTCCGTTTGAGTGCAGCGTGTTCATATAAAATCTTATTATTGGAAACAAATTGATCAGCAGTGGAGTCGCAGGTGGGCGGGGTCTCAGCCATGATTTCTGCTTGCTTCAGATCAGTTTTTTGTTATGTGAATATCAGCAGGTTCGAGATGGACTGGCAATAACAGCAGGCTGGTGATTCAGCTGATCAAATGTGTACTTACGCACACACTCTCTCCCTCCCTTTTGTCGCTCTCTTTCTCTTTCTCTCTCTCTCTCCACACACACAGCTTCATCAGCAGACCATAACCAGATGAAGCCCATAAATCCTGTGGCCAGTCAGGTCTGACACAGACAGGTCAGCACTACTCCATGCATCAGAGGGATGCTCAAGATAACACGCATCCATCACCAGTAATAACACAGACAAGCCGGCTGGCCTGCTGCTGTGAGGCGTGTGTGTAACTGTATGTTTCGGGTGAAATTAAACAGGAACAGCACTGCTGATATCTGTTTCTATCCACCAAACTGAATCGCAATAACCGCCCTACAGCGTGCAGTATAGAATCTGGGCTGTAACCAATTGGATGGAAACATAGATATGCATTGATTCTGGAATGAAAACCAGGCACGAGGAGTCAGATACGCAGGATGGGGAGCGGGGATATTGAATGTATTTATAGACAGCCGAGCCTGCAACATCTATCACGAATAACAGAGAGGGTCACCAAAAGAAATGAGGGGAAAGTCTGGGGAGGGAGGTTTGTCGCTCTAAGTAGGTCAAATAAAAGATTGTACAGTGAGTGTTGTCGGCACAGACACGCAAAGGCTAAAATAGGAGCACCCCGGCTAACCTTGAGACAACACATAATCCTGTCAGGGGTGGAAAAAAAAAACAAAACAAAAACAAACTGAGGCTTGATCCTGTGGCACTGGGGGGTTGTGTAAGACAGACAGGGCCCAAAATGGTGTGACTCCATGGAAAGCTAGTTGCGTAAGTGTTGTGCAGTAGTTCCAGGTACGGGAGGGACATGAGCAACATGGTGTCGTGTAAACGCTTTGTTAGCGTTAGACGTGGAGAGGAGAGGATTACAGCACTTGTGCTGAGCTGCCTGCGTCACTGGATCAAGCTGAGGGATAATTCAGGTCCGTCCTCTCTTTCACTCGCTGCTCTTGTTCCTTCTACGATAATCAACAATACCTTTCTCCCTGTGTCTCTTTTTTTTTTTACCAAATTAACACTAAAAAAAGGCATGTTTTAGAAATTCTCCACTTCAAGCCCGACGTCCCTTTTGATTCATGATTCCTGTGCTGAATAAGCAATTAATATCAGCTTCATTTCCCACCAGCAACAATAGAGATCAATCCAGTTTTTGAACAAACGCTGCTACCTACTGCTCTGGTTCCCGGCCATATGATTAAGGGTTTATTAGGCTTTATTAGCTGCACACAAAGCAACAGAGCACAATGCAGCTCTCTTCATCTGAAGAGCATGACTCTTTGTAAGATCTGGAGTGAACAAGCTAATTAACCTGGTTTCTCCAGGATCAGCCCCTTGAGAATGAGACAGAATGTGTGTGTGTGTGTGTGTGTGTGTGTGTGTGTGTGTGTGTGTGTGTGTGTGTGTGTGAGTTTGAGTGTGTGTTTCAGCCATATGTGTGTATGTGTGTACTCTTTTTTTCTTTTTTCGCATCCACATACGCGTGTGCGTGCAGTTCTGTATCCCCACACACCGGGGAGTTGAGGGTGAAATGGGCAAGACGTGTTACTGCCTCACTTCTCTCACTTCATTAACACATCGGCGTGACACACATCTGACTACAGACACAACACGGGACGGGACAGAACGAGAAGTGTTGAAAAGCAGTGAAATCAGCGATCGATTCCTTGGCGCACCAAAATGAACACCGAGCGGGATCATTCCATATGCTTGTTATCTGGTATTCTCTTAGAAATTCAAGATCTAGGAGGGGGGGGATGGTGGGAAAGGGGGTGCATAGAATTATAATTCACCACCAAAACAAAAGCTCTCCCTCTCTATCTGTCTGTCTGTGTCTGCTTTGGTGCAAGTCCTTTCATCTTCCTGTTTTCAAGGCTGAAGCGAATCAAAGACTAGAAGGCTGCTGAATCCTGTATGTACAGTGACCTTATCAGGAAAACATGAAAGATTCCGAGTGACGCCGTTTCCACGACAGGACACAGGAATTAGCTATCAAAACTTACAAATGTATCCCATTATAAAGTCCTGAAAGGTCAAACGCTGCTCTGCCTTCAGGCTAGCAGTGCACCGGATGACTCACAGAAAGGACATCCATCTCAGCAGCACCTTACATCAACTGACCAGGGAGCCAGTTAAGAAATAAGGATATTTTTGTAAGCGTTCTACAGTAGCAACACCAGGGGTATTCTTTCATAAATTCTCATTAAAATTTCATGGAGCTGCAGACTTAATAAGAAGCTAATCAGGGGTTGAAAGCAGCTGCTGAATAAGGAGTGTGACTCGCCCCAACTTCACAGCTTGCCATTAAGCACCCGCCCACCCCCCCACCACACACACACACACACACACACACATACACAACACACACACATTATCTTTCTTGCGCTATGTGCCAAGGCGGGGTTCAGCGTTTTTGAGTGTTTCGTAGTAAATAATGGATGGGACCTGGGGGTACAGTGGGCTAAGTCTTTTTATGCCGGGGTCCTAAAGTGTGGCCCCAGGCCGTTTGCCTTGGCGCAGGCAAGCAGCCACTGCTCTGCTCTCATCAGCCGCTGCAATAAAGGCTGTGAGCTCTCTGTTACGGTACTGCATCAGTATTCAGCGGGGCTAGAGGGGTCACATCACACACACACACACACAAGCTTGTACTCGCATCAAACAGATATATAAGCAGCAAAGCAGAAAATGTAGAAAGAGAATGAGAAGACGAGGGGGGCAGGGGAGAAAAGGAGGAAAGGATTACATGTCCTACCTATAGATCTTTAGGTCATTGTTCCGGTCGCTAAATTGTAAAGGACCAGAAATCAATACCAAAGCAGACGTTAGGTTAGGTCTTGCTTCACAGAGAGAAAGCTATTTACATTTTTACACCAGACGTAGTGTTCCGCTATTTTGACATTTCATCCATTACAGAAACAACCGAGAACAACCGAGGTGCAGATTATGAAAATTAACTGAGACCCTTGACTGCAGGGAGAGACAGCCTTTCATCCCATCACCATTAGCAACGTTTCATCTGCAAATCAGACCATAATGCTATTTTCTCTCATGTACACAACAACAATGTCTCCGGAAACTTTACTTTGTTCAGGTTTAAAAAGACTTTCAAATTTCATACCCTGCTTTGGACGATCAGCAGGGTTTTACTCACAGTGGGCACATACACACCTAGTCAATGTTACCGCCCACAGACCCACTGAGGTGTGGGATTGGTGCGAGCCAAAGGTCAGCACCAGTGACATCATTAAAATGTGACATCATTAAAGTGTCCTACTACTGCGGGCCAGCATGGCCTGAGGGAAATCCCTACCAGGGTCCTGTGTGTATATGTGTGCGTGTTTGTGTGTGTGTGTGAGTCTGTGTGTGTTGTCTGAACTGACTGGGCCTGATGGAACATGTGCACTTTGGTGAATTTACGAGGACAGACATTTCACACAGACACCAGCCAATGTGATCTTTGGCTGCAGACTGACTTCATACCACTTAGGAGAAGATGAACAAGAGAGTGAGTGGACATGCAGACACAGACACACACAAACTCTCATTCATGATATACGAGGTGTGACAATCAGTCATAAATTATAGCAATAAAAAATAACAAAAGTGGACCCTCCTCGTTTGAAAAGCACAGATGGGCTGCAGACCAGACAGTCCTCCTCTTTTAGGAGACACATTTGACACCCTGAATAACTCTTATGCATTTTTCTCCGGATCGAAAGAATAAGCTAGAGTGAAAGAGTATGACAGAAAGTAGCAGGAAGAGGAAGCTCCCCTACTGTTTTTCATCTCAGCGCACACATCAAACAAAGATATCCATCACAGCAACTCCCACCCCCACTTCACTTCCTCTCGCTCTGAACCAGCGCCTGTGTGTTTAGCAGTGACAGGGAATCATCTGTATGTGCAAGAGCGAAGCAAATGATGATGCTCTCCCATTTTTAAAAGAGAAAAAAACACTGATGATAGCAGCAGCAGGAGGAACTGTGAGAATGAGTGTTGACTTTTGTCTCTCCCCCAGCCTGCAGTGGCATCAGTGACCTGAGCTGGTGGCAATGGATGAAGCTATGGGTGGCTCTGACCCACCCTGCAGCCACACATACCCTCCAACAACCTCCATGTGTCCTCCACATCTTTCTAGTCTATTAAAATATGAAGCTCAGTGGTGGACGTGTGCCATTGGATTGTTCATAACGGGATGCTCCGTCATATTTTTAAATTTGGTTAAGTTTTGTTAGATTTTCTATTTTAAAAATCATATGGTTCGTGGGTGGTGAAAGGAAACTGGTGTGAAAGTCCCAGTGCTGCAGTGACAGTTATTAAAACTGACTACACAAAACAATGCTTCAAACCAAACAATGGAGACCACTCTGTGCTTATTACACAATTTCTATAGAATACCCAATCAATAATAAGTCTAAAAGAAATGTATTGTTTTTTTGTTTTTTGTTTCATTTTGTTAAATCACCAAATGCATCACTAACATATTTGTGCAATATTAAAATCAAGGTAACTGGTCCAAATTTTGTGATATTTAAATATTTGTGTTTATTTACAGTATTTTAAATGTTTAATTTTCAAGTTTTTAAACTGCATGCTTTCTGTCTCTGTATTTTATTGTGATTACGACATATTTTAACAAAAATGACATTTAAAATATGTATTTAAACTGAACCTGAACAAATAGTCCACTGAGAAGTAAATTCCAACATAGATTTATCATGTATTGTCATGCAGCCTTAAAAAATAAAATCAAAATAAAACAAATCTGTTTTTACTGAGATCCAACTGCAGCAACAAAAAACCCTACTGTCCGCTATGGTTTTATTATCCTACAGATTTCAGCACAGCGGTTAATGTCCATAACCGATCTGCATAATCAGTAAATAGGGGAAAGTAAATGAGATTAATGATGGCTTTCTTTTCTTTCTTTTTTTTACCTTTAAATCAATGTTTTATGTTGATCAATGAGCTAAGCAGCTTGCAGGGGACAGGTGGAGCTGATTGGTGGAACATAAGGGAACTATTAAGCATCAAGCAGTAAACAGGCTGGTAATCAAGAGGCCGTTGTGTGGTCAATGAGGAGGAAACACACGTGTGCAGGAGGAGAAGCGTTTCTAGCTGTGGGGCTGCAGAAAAAAAAAGCCATTGTTCAGTTATGAACATGTACAGTAAAAATCCACTCTGTGTGTGCGTGTGTGTGTGTGTGTGTGTGTGTGTTTGGATGTGTGTGTAGGAAGGAGGGCGAGAGCCTGTTAAAATTAGGGCAACTCTACTATCTCTGTGTAATTATTCCAACAAGGAAACACATAATCATGAAAATGCATTCTTTTCCTTCTAAATTCTTATTTTGAACTGCATCACATGTTCACTAGAGACTCCAGACGCTGAAGCAGCTGGACAGGAGGCTTTATTCCTCTGCTGCCAGTATAGTCCACAGATTAAGGCTCTGATTCCCTTCAGGTCAGGATCCTAAAATAGCAGGTATGATAGGAAGCCACCTCATCATCTCCAGATATTGACACCACAGGCTAACCTATGCGCTCCATTTTTATCACAGCTGACCAGAATCTTCCTCTAATGCCCCTGTAACTGCTTTAAGTGTGTCTTAGGTGATTAAATGTGAATTAAATGACCTTTATTCACTTTATGGTGGCCAAACAGCATCACCGTTAGGGTAATATTAGAGCATGTATTTACATCACATTGACATATACCTGAACATGGTATTTACTGAACAGTTATTTTGATTCATTTAATAGGCAGTGATTTGTTTTGCTGTGATATTAGCATCCCTCCAGCTACAGCCTCGGGTTATTTTTGCTGTGACGGTATAACAGCTTAACATGAATCGGTAAAATACCTTCGGTTGCATAGTTGTGGTCGCGAAGGAAGCTGTTGTTAATTTTCCGGGTGTCGCTCTCTTCCTCCATTGATAAATCGGCTGATTCGGGATCCTGAAAGCGGCAGACCTGCTCCCATCCTGCCCGGTACCGTCAGCAGGCGGGCTGTGGGACCAGCGGGGGGCCTGTCATGGCTCCAGATCACCGGTGTAATCAACACAATCGCGATCAAATACCTGTGATGATGAGGAGGGTGATGGTAATGAGGATGCACGAGCAGGTCCTGTCCACACCTCAGGACGCATCCAACCAAGCGACCACCCGTCCGCGACGCAGTGACAGTGCCGATTCCAACAGGGGATTTAATACTCTGATTATGAGCGCATTAGGTTTAGATACTCAGTGAGACATTTATCTCCCAAAACGATTAAAATACACTCATGATCACCACAGAGCCCCTGAAGATCTGGTCAAAAAAAAAAAAATGAAAGAAATGTCCCCTCTTGTGTGGCTGAACCCGCAGCAGCAGCAGTAGCGCACTTGGTAAATCTCTTTTGGAGGATTTGAGTTTAGGCTAGATTTGCCCCCTCCCAGTGCCAGCGGGGCGGGCGGGATTATGCGTCAACAAGCTTGCTCCGATCACCTCAGTGTTTACGTGTCTCCGCGTATCTCCAAGGTAGCACCTTTCCGCCTTTCCGTATCCAGAACCTGCAGAGTCTCTCCTCCCTCGCTCGCTCTCTCATTCATTCATTCATTCACCGGCGCCTGTGTGATCCCGGCCGCTCAGCTGACTCACCGTGCCGGATAGCGCAGAGCTGCTGTACTGTACTGTGCTCACCCACTGAGCTGCCGCTGCTGCTGCTGCTGCTGCTGCGCTTCAGCAGGAGGGCCCCTCCCATGCAGCCTGGCGACTGGCTCTTTAAAAAAACCACAAGCTGCAAAATGTGACGCTCCCTCGAACCACCGCCACGGAGAAGGAGTTTCAAGTCTGTCCGCTCACAGCATGACGACCACCAGCGAGGTCCGTGCGTGCAAAGCCGACAGCTGCCTTATGGCCTGGGAGCAGGTTGTTAAGCCTGGCAGATTCTGCATCACCATCCCTGCATCCCGCTGCAGAGGCATCTGTACATTGTTACAGCAGGTTTTTAGCAGTGAGCCTGCTCTCTGTGCTTTCTTCAGGTAAGTATCAGCGGCTGTGGATGCCAGGAGAATACAACGGGAGGCTTTTTTTTTTAAATTGTGTTATCGGAAGTGCATGACATGGCACATTTCCGTCCAAACACTCAAGAGATGGCCTGAAGTTCAGTTTTATAGCAATCAGAGCCGAGAGGGACACAAAGGAGGGGCACAGAGGGCAGAGGAGACAGAGAGGGAAGGATGAGTCGAGTGAGGGAGATGACTGGAAAGGAAAAAGCAACAAGAGGGGCAGAAAAGGAGGGCAGAAGAAAATGAAAAAACCCAGACGCTGATTAATTAGATTAGTAGGGCTGCCGTCTGCGCCTCTTTCTGGAAAGATCTCATTTCCATGCTGAGTTTAATAACACCACACACAAGGAGACTTCTTCTGGTCCACCCATAATATCTGGTGGGTGGGTGGGTGGGTGGGTGTGTGCGTGTTGCATTAGTGTGGCAGTGCCTCCCTGCCCTTATCTACTCACTTTACCCTAAATCTCTCAGGTTCCACAAAGGGACCGGGTATCTTCCCTGCACGAGCCTCAACGCACACATACACAGTGGCAGAAGCAATAAAGAGATTGTGGAGCCCCCTCTCCTAAATGCATTAGCTCTCTAATCCATGGGACCATTTGCACATCCAATCCTCTGCTCCTCTACTAATGGGGATCTGGCTGTGAGAGTGGCAAGCTGCTCATTGCAAAAAAAAAAAAAAAAAAAACAACAACAAAAAAAACAAAAAACAACAGGGCCTTCCTACACATGCTTTTTTTACACCCCATCACCCTCCAACCTCCATCTCCACTGGAATACATTACATGGCGTTAGCTATGCAGGGGGATAATGAAGGCTGCTGGAGCGTCGGCGAGGGGCCTGTGATTCACATGCTTCCATATTTACAGTCCTCTGCTCCTCTAATGAAATCCGCACAGAAACTCTGCCATCCTTGACCCTCTCAGATCTGACTGAGTAGTCAGCGGTGCCTCCAATCTCTATCAATATTTAAACAGGGTCTGCAAGGACAAAAGAAACACACAGCGTTCCACTTCCACAAAGACTTGGGCTAAGTTACAGCTGAGCAGCAAAGACCGAATGAAATTGAAATGGAATCAGCGAAACAATGGATTTAGGAGAATGGAGCCGTATGGATGAGAGGCTCGTCTTTGTCAGGTTCTGTTGAGATGTGAGGGGGGGGGGGGGGGGGGGGGAATTAAAAGGCCGAGAGACAAAAAGATGAAGGCCAGGGGTGGCAT
>JAQNCA010000032.1:7922852-7934676 GCA_029783725.1 Acanthurus tractus
ACAAGTTAAATCCATTTGTTTGACAAACTGAATTAATGGATTTTTATATAGGCCCACATACTTAAATGCAAACTTATAGAATGATGAAAACTATATGTTCCCCTTCTTTTAGCAAATCGACTTTGATTTTTTTTTAAATTAAAATTGAGATTAATTGCTTTTCGATTACGTGGCACATACATGTTAAGACATGAACCCGTTTCTTTTAAAAAAACGGAGTATTTCATGTAATTTAATGGATTCTGTCAGATTTATCATTATTATTATTATTATTATTAATTTTATAATTTAGGCTTTAGAAAACCCTTAAAAAAGTGTTTTCTGTTTTCTCTAAAAATGCAAATCAAATGTCAGCATCACTGTCATTCAAGCAGGCCTACATCTATTTAATAATTCATTAACATAACTACTTTATTGAACCTTTAAATTATCTTCAAAATTAAACCTGACACTGATTACCTTTATAGTGACATTACAGCAACAGACATCACACTCCTGTGTGACCCAGTAGGCCTGCTGCCTGATTTATTGTCAATTCATATAACCAGCTGTGTTTTTCCATCATATTTCCCATGATACTTTCTTGTTCCCCACACACATCAGTTAATGCTTAAATTATCCAATTTACCTCCAGTCCAAGGCCAGGCCTTGGCCACGCCATTTTAACATTGTGTCTCCACCTCTGGATGTTTCATGTAATAGTAGTAACTGTGGTGGAGGTTTTTGGAATTGACTCATATCTAGACATGACTGATAGAGATTACTGGCACATCAAGTTTGATCTGCTGCCTCTCAGTCCTCATCACTTTGAGTTACACCACCACCCTGTGGCCAAAGTTGCCATTACACGATAACGCAGAAACTTAGCCTTTCTGTCCATTTGCTTTCCAGACTATCACAATGTGGGTTTTTATTATGAGATTTTATTATGGTGGCGGAAGTTCTGGCAAAAACTGTTAAGCGGTCAAAACACAGTATCATTTATCGCGTGACACAAGTTTCCGTTGATCTGGAGTCAGTTTGTTGTAACTGGAAACTGAGCATGGCAGCAATGTTGAGTGCCATCTGTCTGTGCATCATTTGTCTTGTCTGTGGTGGAAGGAGCAGCATCCCCTTCATCTACCCTCCATCCTCTGCCTCCTCCCCAGCTCTCACACACTCTCCCCTGGTCATGTTCACAGGCTTGGCAAGGCTTCACACAGTCTTCCGCTGAGGTCAAGGTGATGTTAGGGCCCCCAGGGAGACATTGGAGGATGCTTCTTACTCTGCGCCTGCTTTAGTTTTGTCTACAGCTGATGTTTGAGGTCAGTGGTAGGACACTGCTGTATTGTAGCTCATGAGCTGATGAATGGTTTTTAATAGACAGGTGCTCTGTTGACACATGCAAACTGGATATGAAGCAACAAGTTTAAAGGGATAGTCCAGCAAGTTAGTATTGTACATTCATGAAGTTGGATGACAAAATTAAAGCAGGGAGGATAATGGAAATGATTTTGAGCACTGACACATTGGTTGTATCTCTCCAGGTATAAAACAGTGGGAACCTATAATGATCTTGAAGTGTCAAACTCCCCTGAGCTCTGATACATGTTTACTCTGAGGGTCTGACTCTGATAAAAGACATCAGAGGAAAGATTATTTAAATTCTTCCTCAAGCCTCCACTAGGAATCTTTATGGCTCATCTGAACAGAATAAGCAAACAGAGACATCATTAGTGAAGGTGGACCAAGGCTTTCATTAATAAAAAATATTTTTAATAAATGTAGTATTAAAAAAATGTGACAGTGTGCTTGGGTTTCATTCAGAAAAGATACTGAGCATAAAAAAAATTAATCAGGTTTGAAGAATCCCATTTATAGACCCAAATTACACACCTGTGATCTATAATCGACTTAAATTGATTGCACCTGGTTTGGGATTTCCTGCACAAAAGCTTGAGGGTTCAGTCTGGAGTAGCCAAGCACCCAAAGAGAAAAAAAGCTTTTTGGAGGACAAGATCACAGAAGCAACAGAGGAATCTCGATCCACCATGAGGTGGCCTTACATGCAACTTTAGATGGGTGTCACTGCTGCAGTGACCAAGGTGGGGCAGAAAGACTGAACTCTGCCTGCTGTTTAAAAGAATCACACCTTTAACCGCCAATCCCTATCAAATTGCTCATGCAACATCAACATGCTTGTAGTCATATTTTTCCCAGAATGCATTATCACTGCATAACCAGCAGCAAAGTCATGCCAAGACATTTATAAATAGCTACTCATGCTAGGTTTTCTGCTTAAGTTATGCTGTTTTGTAAATGAGGCCCCAGATCTATTTAGAGGTCATTTAAGAAGTGAGGAGGCTTGAAAAAAGGCAAGTGAGAAACAACTATATCACACAGTCCAATAACCTGCCCAGAGACTAAAGATGGAAACTAGCTGGTATTTCAATCTGGTATGTCACAGTTTTCTTCAAATGAGGTTCCTGTTTTAGTGTACATGGTTCCTGTCACAACAACATGATAAATGAAACTCAACATATCTCAAGCGCAGTGAAATCTACTGTATCAGTTCGCTTTTTGCTCTTGCTGTGATAGTACACAAAGTGTCCAGAGGGGGGCAGCATCACACAGTAGTTTACTTTCCTGCCCACAAAGTATCTCAAAGTCATCAGGTCTTTTTGGATCAAAGACATGACAGTAAATATTTAGTCATGTCACCAAATCATATTAAGATTCCATTCACAACACTCAAGGCCAACATATTGTTCCATAACAGTGTGTTTATCTGTTCTGTTCTTTGTGCTTTTTCATTTCTAAATTATACTTGACTGGTGTGCAAGGAGCTATGTAATTTGTCTAATGCTCGGGCTATTTGTAAATATACAGTTTAACTCTGTGTCCTCCTTTGTGCCCCTCTTTAAATACTGGTTTTCATGAGCTCATCATGCCGCAAGCCTGCTTGTGCTGTATCAGCTGCCGTCGCTTTATGGCCCTTAATTCTCCCAGCTATCCCTGAGCCCATTTAACATGCTGACTTCTCTGTTTTCCATGCAATTGGAGCTGACCAAGAAATGAGGTAAGAGCACTGCTAATAGGCTAAATGACCAACATTGTAATAAGGCTTGCTGGAGCAGCTTGATTACCACACTTGGCCCGATGGATAATTCATGTGGAGACAAAAGCGGCGTGGAAAGAGCACTGGTCTCTGTGCACGTCTCTGGTCAAGGATGAGCCCTTTGACTCACATACACACACACACACACACATACTGTCAGATGTGACGTACACATATTATTGGGGAGGCCACCGAGCTTTTGGCATCATTTTGTACAAACACTCTGGAGGTACACACATGGACACACACATAAACACCTCATTCAGTGACTCTGAATCCAATTTCATCACTTCTAATTGTGCAGCAAGTTGTGCAGCATTTAGAGCATCAATCATTGTGTCGTCATCTTGGCACAGATCGAACGCCACTTCATCCAACTCCAGCCCATTATTTTCAGCTTTTGACAGTGGACTTCAGGGACACCAGTGTGATGGCTCGACCCAATTCCTGGACACTCACTAAGTCATCTGTTGCGAGGGTTAAAACACAACTGAGAAATTAAAAAGGGGCTAATTATAACACCATCACCACACTGTAAGTGCTTCTCTGTGCACTGAGCTGAACCACCAAGTCACCTTAGCAAGCGCAAGGCTGCGTAAGGTTACTGTACGGCCACTGTGTGTGTGTGTGTGTGTGTGTGCAAAAGAGAGAGACAGTGAGTCAATGTGTGTCCTCTTCCTGTCTTTCCTCACTGCCTGTCTCTCCCTCTCTAATGGGGACAGTATGAGAAGAGAGCTTGTGCTCAGTCTGGACCTTTCTAATTGCCCCTGCCACAGAGGCCTGATACAGCAAGACCCTGTGTTCCCAGCAGGTCAGGCGTGTGTGTGTGTGTGTGTGTGTGTGTGTGTGTGTAGTGTGTGTCTGTGCAAGAGAGAGAGACAGAGAGAGGCAGAAAGAGACTTGAGCAGACAGAATCATCACTCAGGTGGTGCTCCCTTGGCTCCACCACACACACATTCAGGCCCCACATAGAGAACACTATTCATTATAAATATCAGTGCTACGGGAGCAGAGCAGGAGTGGTGGGAAGAGATATGAGAGGGGGAGGAGAAGGTGAAGGAGGAGAGGGCAGGACAGAGAGATGAGCAGAGAAAGCGAGTGGAGGAGTGCAGCACACATAGATTTAAGATATTTGTTAGATGATAGCTCAATAAATCCTGCAGAAGTAAACTTTGTAGTCTCTTTGTCAGCCTAAAGTCTAACCTACTTTGTAGATTTATATGATACACAAACACACACACATGCAGCTCAGTATTATACTAGCACACATAATCTTTCTGCAGCCCTAAGGGCCTTGTGCTAAACTGCCAGGCCAGGTTATGAAATCCACCCAGGGCCAGGTTACAAAAATCCTCTCTGTGGCATCTGCCAGGGAAGGCAGCTCCGTGTTGACAGATGGGCACAGCATTCCTGGGCCCCGGGCCTCGCCAGGAGGTGAACTGAAGGAGCCATGGAGAGGCTGACTGGCATTTCTTTACACCTATGTGCTTAATTTCTGTGGCAACCTTGAGGCACGTACGACATGAGTTACATTCCCTGAATGCTGCTCCTTCAAACTGACACACAGGGGCGGTGATGGGTGTTACTGGGGAATGAATAGTGTAGTGATGGGTGTGGATTCCTGCATGTGTCTGATTTAATGAAAACTGCACTGAAATGGGATGGTAGCTATGAGGGTCAACTTGATTTGGTCACTGCTTAATTTCCTCTATTACAGATAAGAAGAAATCAATAAAGCCACTGTACTGGCTGTGATGACCAGCAGTACCAAGCTCAGGCAGATCTGAATGTTTAAGAGAATTTTTTTAGTGGTTTACGTCCACAGCTGAGGCAGGCTTAGTCCCATATTGGCCCAGTTATGTGATCTATGACCAGGCAAGGAAGAAAAGTTCGACCCCTTCCCCCACGCCTCATGCTGCTTCCACAGGGATAGTGTTTTACATGCTCAAGGTGAGTGGAATACCAGCGCAGCTCTAGCTAGCCCTATGCTTTACTCACTCACGGTCCCCATCTATGTGACTACCACTGACCACCTGCTCCGACAGCGTCACTTAACCAGGTCACACTGATGAAACCTGCATGTGGCCACTTAGCAGCCACTCAAACTGCATGCAGAATGAGTGCACCAAATTAAACTAAGATGATTGTGAGGCCATGATCTAGGTCTTTTAGATTCATTTTCTTCGCAAAGTGAAGCCATTTCTTGTGTTTTCATGTGAAAAAATGTACAGTACATTCTACTTTGCAATTCAGCAGAGCATTTGGAACACAAATATAGCTTTGGCATGGCTGAACTTAATAGGCTGCATTCTGCAAAACCATGCCACATTCTCCGCAATCACCACTCTTTAACATCTAGCACTGCATGGACACAATGTTCCAAGACGCAGTGCACGGTGGGTGCCCCGCCAACTCCTCCGACAGTGAGAGATTACAGTGATTACTCCTAAAGCAATCTCACTATGGACTGATGTATGCACGGGGGTTAGAGAGGGGGTAGGTGGGTGGGGAAAACAGGAACACTAGCAAGTTTCATGGCCGAGAACAAAAAAGAACAGCAAACGTGAGCGAGTCGTTGACCTCAAAATCACTGTTAAAACACTGTGTCCCCGTTTGGTTATTATTCTCCTCCAGAGATGAGGTCAGGCTGAAAATCAGTTGAAAACAAAGTGGGATGATAATGGCAATGGTGACGACGGGAGTGAGTGAATGAAAAGGAGAGGGGACGAGGACATGACAGAGTGAAAACGAGAGAGAGAAAGACAGAGGAGTGAGAGAAAGTGTGGTGGAACTCACTGCTTGGTGTGAGTGAGCATGGGAAATGCGTGGGACTTTTGGACCATCACTGGCTCCAAGGGGATCTGTTTGGTGACTGACGCACACACACACACAGACGTATATGCATGGACAAACACTCACATACACGCACACACCACTAGTGTAGAGCTATTCATTCATTTTGACTTAGGCCTCTCAACAACCCGTCTTGCAATGCTTGGCTGCAGCAGATGTGAGCTGCTTACCTGCATTTTTTTTCTTTCAAAATGTTTCTATGAAATCTCCAAATGTAAGCTTTAAAATGTGTTTTTCATTAGGAGCACATTTCTTCATTTAAACAGTAAAAACTCACCATTCATCTGTGGTCTGCAGCTGTTAGTGATGCTTTTTCACTTGTAAAGGGGGGGGGGGGATGCAAAAACAGTGCTGCCCAAATTGCACCACCAGAGGGCAAAATCTGGTCAGAAACTCTAATGAGAGTCTCTCAAGCTCATGTGCACACACACACTCTCACACAAACACACATTCATGTGGTGAAATATACAGATGCATGCTCTACGCTATTGGACATGCATACAAGCCTCACTATGTCAGCATTTACATTCTTCCACTTGTGGTAACATATAGTTTATACATTTCACAGGATGACCTGTTTATATTACACATTCTGTTGAGTGTAAAGATAGATCGTGATGTATAGCTCTCTTTCTGAGCACAGAATAACTTACTACAACTAAAACTAAATTACTGACTTTTAAACGCACAATACATCATTTTTTGCCACTAGATGTCTCTCTATCAAAACAATGCAAGCAAAAATGGCAATTTGACAATGTCTTGAATTAGCGAGGGATAATGGGATTTGCATTTTTAAATTTTTTTTACTTCAATGCAGATGACAGTTGTTCTGATTGACTCAGGTTGAAACATTCATAAACAAAAAGATACTTGGTTAAAGTTTTATTCACGTAAAGTTTACCCACACTTACCAACTTCCACAAGCTCTTTGACTGGTGTAAACCTGGAAGTTAGTAAAAAAGCAGCAAAAAGGAACAAAAACAAAAAGAAACAAAAAGATACTTGGTTAAAGTTTTATTCACGTAAAGTTCAGCCACATTTACCAACTTCCACAAGCTCTCTGACTGGTGTAAACCTGGAAGTTAGTGAAAAAGCAGCAAAAAGAAACACACCATTCTTGAAAAAAAAACAGATATTCTTTGACTTTCAATATTTGAGATAATGTCACAACACAACTCAAGAAAATGTGTGTTTTTGGATGTTTTGATGTGTTACATATTATATGTGTAACATGTTAAAAATTGCATGTTTAGGCAGCTAAATGTGATGTACTGAACCCATTTGAGTGCCCACTAGGATCAACACAGCTCAGGTAGCTGTCGTCCTTGAGCTGTGAGGTCTCGAGGCTGACTCCCCGATGAGCTCACCTCACAGTAGATTACGGGCCAGTGGAGTATGTCTATGTTTAAGCCAAACTCTGGCAGGATTCAGCATGATGTGGTCTTCTCTCATGTCTAGGTTATTTTTATGGCTGAGGTGGTGGCGGTGGAGCCATTGGGAGGTCTGATTACTCTTCGAAATAAGCCAACACAATCAAATCTCCCTGCAGTGGCTGATACAGGCCGCTGCTCTGAAAGCAGCTTTGACGAAGCACGACTGCAAAGGGTGGTTGAGAGTGGCGGCGGCAGCATGTTATTACGCAGCATTTATTTTATGCTGCACATTCGGCTTCTTGGGCAGATTTTTTTATGCTATGTTTTTATGTTTCATATACGTCTGTGCAGAGAAGAAAGCAATAGGTGGTTTAGGTCAGCTGTTGTCAAACCCATGCTGAGGGCTGAGGGAAACAGAGCCATGACGTGTGCTGTTACTGCATGCGTGTGCACTTTTATACGGCTTTAATTACAGACTGTGAACACAGACAGACTTGTTTATTCTGCTGCGTAGTGTACACTGAGGCCAAACACACGTGCCACACAAACACACACATTGCTTTGTAGTAGTAAAGTATCTATCCTGGACAGCGCAGCAGGTTGTACCTGCCAGTTGAGTGAGTCACTTGTATTTTATGTCCATTAATTCAGTCATTTATGGTTATCTGAGTGCAGGGCATCATTGCTAACAGGCAAGGTACTCCGCCATTAAAAAGTTCTCCTCTTCATCATTTTTATGATAAATAGCTCACATCTTTTTCTACTTTGCAGCTATTAGGCAATTCAAGGTTTTCCGGAATTACAGTAAGCTATCGCCACCATAAAGTTGTATTCTAATTCCCTCAGCTTAAACAAACAGGCTATTTAAAGGGCATCAGCCTAACATAGGCTGCTTTATTTTGAGTAGACGAAGAAGGTATAAATAGACTTTGAGAAGTGCAACAAGCGAATGCTTCATATGAAATGGTTGGCGTTACATCATTGCCTGTGAGAGTGAAGTTCTGGAGAGGCACTGGGCTCTCTGGGCCAGCCATTATGGTTTGTACTAATGTTCTGGTTTCACAATCCAAACATTCTAAGAGCTGTTATTTGCTCTCTTTTTCCCTTTTACTCAGTAATTCTGCGTCTTTTTTTTATCCGAGCAAAGCTGTCAACAGAGAGGAGAAGCAGCTTTAAGTGGGAGACAAAAAGGGGATAGAGGAGGAGAGAGACGGGAAGAAGAGACTTGGACGGAGAGTGAGAATAAAAAAGTAAAACAACACAAACAGAATCCACTTTGAAGTTTGCAAACTGTATCAAATGCGCCATGTGTCCGCATAGCTCTTTCCATGTGTGCTTTTTTGGTGCGTTAGCATACATTCGTCATCACGTGCAGAAAAAGAAGGTCAACTTAACTTGAGGATGAAATGATTCGAAGCTCTCTGGCACACTTCTCCATTCTCAATCATTCAAACAGTAAGGTGTATCTCTGTACAGACAGTCTGAGGTCTGACGAGGCCACTAGTGCGGCAGCGTCCACCATGTGGTTGGCACGCTGCAACTCATCATTACTCTTGGCTTCGGCTTGCGCTACTGAAATGACTTGTTTAAGTGAATCAGTGCTGCTGTGAGAAGTTCCAACTGGTAGCTAAATCACAGGACAAACCAACGTCCCCCATCAGGAGGCATCTCTTCTGCATTTATCCTCTGTCAGGAAAAGAGCCTGCTCTTTTTCAAACACAGTATAATGTAGAAGAGCTGAATCAACATATTCTGACACCAGACTTGTGTCTCTAACTTGGCTCTCATGTATGTCATTCCGCACGTCGCCTGGTATTTGAAAATAGAAAAAAAAAAAAAAAAAACATTTCATTTTGAAGTGCACAGATAATAAGATGAAAACATAATTTGCGGTTTAGCTTATGATGGCTGCCTCTGTGTGTTATATGTGAAACAGGGCCGGGATGTGTCTCAGTCACATTCTGCATTCTGCTTTTCTCCGGGACTTTATAAAAGATTAAAAATCGAATGCTGTTAAAACCACAACATTTATGAATGTGGTCATAGACGCCACTTCTGGACACTTTTGTCCCACAATGCAATGCACAGTTGAAATGAAAAAGCCACAAAGAAAGCAAAAAAAAAAAAAGCTGGTGATGCGCTGACTTGAACAACTGCTTGAAAAAGAAAACAGACCTTCAATTTGGACAATGCCATTTGCCCATAAAGGTCATTGTACACATACACATAAACATACGGAGATGGTTTTCTATTGCCACAACATGGTTAATTACGTTACTTGTCTGCAATCCCAAGCACAGTCAACACTAGCTGCATAATGCAGTGGTTTTGTAAAGAGAGTATGAAAATATGCACAATGTTTCAAGGAAAAGTTTAACATTTGAGTCTGAGGAGAGGGTTAATACCACTCTCACACCTGTATGCTTAATATTATATGAAGTTCCTGAAGTAGCCAATTAGCTAGTCTTAGCACAAACCCTGGAAACAGGTAGCCAGACTCTGTCCTTGGGTAGCACAGTCTACCAACGAGTACCTCTGAAGCTCACCAAAGCATTACATCTTATTTGTTAAATATGTACAAAAGATGGAGAGTAAAAATGACAAGTTTCAAAGTCAATGCATCCACTCCTGCTCATAACACCTAATAAAACCAGAACTTAAGGCTTATACAATTACATTTGTTTGTACAGATTAAACAAACTAGATATAAAATGTCAGTTAGTGAGATTTAGAGGTGGTAGTCACATTTTGTTATTTTTGGCCGGAGCCATTCCAGCTGTTTCCCTCCATTTCCAGTCCAGCTAAGCTAACCGGTCTATGTTTTTAACTCGTGGGCACCATCAGTCAGGTCAACTACTCTGCAGGACACTCAGTGATTGTACACACAGTCCTTACACAAGAAATAGAAATGTGATATTTTGACTAATAGTGTGCGAGTTGAAGGAAAGTCAAATCACCTCTGGGTCATTGAAAAAGTTATTGGAACACAATTTGTTTAAGCTTCGTACAAATGGCAGGTTCGTATCCCAGAAAGAAATTTCGGGTCATTACAAAGACATGTTGAATGTTGGAAAAATGAACCCAGTGTACCCACTGTGTTCTTTGCAAGCTGGCATGCTGTTAAACCTAACAATTGGCCTTTCACCAGGTGTTGGGCTGCTGAAGGTGTTTTTGTCAGTGGGTTGCCATTATTTCATTGACACAAGTCATGTTTTCTTAATCTATAATTACGCTGCAATTGCAAACCAGCTGTAAAATCACAAGCATGGCTGCTCTCTACATGCTATTGGTCTGAGTTGTTTTACTGTCACAGTTTTTTTTTTCTTTTATATATTGAAGTAAAACTGCTGGAGGTCACTGAAAGCATTCTCTGTGCAGATCCTCTGGATTGTTCTGCTATAACAAATAAAAGTCTTGCATTCAATCTTATATAACAATCCTAATCGAATCCATACCTAAGCAGAGAATCTGCTTGACAACAATACATAAACTGCCCCAATAGAAAATAGTAAAGCTTTGGCTTAAAGCCTGATTATGGATGACTGAGTCTTCCAGATGGTTGATTGCACTTCCAGTGAAAACAGCTCTTTGGGTAATTGTCCTGCCATCTCAGTACCTCCCTAGTGATACATTTTATGAGGGAGGCAGAGAGGAGAGTGCAAAATGAAGCCTGAAACAAAGCGTGAATTCCTCGCTCAGGTTAGACAAAAACAATATGACACATTCACAAAAGAAAGAGAGACAGATAGATAACAATGGTCCAGGGCTTTGTGTTTTCCTGTTATCATTCTTTAAGCAAGGCATTAGAGCCTAGCACATCCAACACAGGGTGTATACTGCAAGAGGCACCAAGGGAGTGCCTGGCATGGTTGGCAAGGTGCCGTGGCCTGTGCTGCCTGGTGCGTGCCACTCATTTCTGTGTGAAGCTGAAGCTGTCGCCACATGGACAGCTGGTCTTGAGCTACGGAGCCCTGAGAAAGCTCAAACCGACACATCTTTTTACACCATCAATAAGTTGATGCATAATCGACATAGATCCGTGTGAGTTTACCCTAAATCACTACCAAACAAATTTGTCTTTAGACCGTGAAGTTGACCTTAGACCAACGCCTGGAAACAAAAAGACACCCTCTGGCGTTCCACAGCAGTGCAACAGGACCCTGTCCTGAGTTAGATGAGCCTGCTTTCAATCAGCACACATCAGGCTGTATATCAGGTCTAATTAGCGTACGTGGGCCTGCAGCACAGAGCTTGGTGTGAGACATGAGCTTTCCGTGCACTGCGAGATCTCCCCCGCACGGCACAGCCAGACCTCGTGCCTATTTGGCTTGCATTGCGTGGGATGTGACGCACAACTTTTATGGGCTCGCTATTTCTCATCTTAACAGCACATGTGTCGCAGTCTGAATAAGATTCCACAACAATTGGATCAAAAACATTAAACACGGACATCCATATCCGTGCCGCCCACATACACACACACACACACACACACACA
>JAQNCA010000032.1:7944653-7956892 GCA_029783725.1 Acanthurus tractus
ATATTTTTATATTTATATACACACACACACACACACACACACACACACACACACACACACACACACACCCATACACACACACACACGCAAACAGTACAAAGTGCATCCCATCCACCAACCCAGCAGGAGGAATGCGGGTCCAGTAAATATCTAGAAGGAGAGAGTTGACAGATGGCAGTCCTGAACACAATAATTACCACATACTTCCCACCGCTGTGCATGTCTGCTACATCCTCAGCTCCTTAGGCCAACTCCCTCTAACCCAAACCAACCAGCAAAGAGCCCACACAGCAACTTCAGCCAGGTCTCATAAAGCAGCCTTGGATTAGCAGCTAAATCTAATGCAAGACACACATAGCTGTTAACCAGAGGCATTAGCCCACAGATGTATGGATTATATAGGTTAGAGCTAACTTAAATCATGTGATACCGCAGCCAAGACCAGCTTAGACAACAGAAGGCACATAGGCATTGGAGGAGCCATTGTCTGTCTCTTTCACCAAACCAACCGTGACAGACTCCACTAAGACCATGTTTAGACCCCAGGGCTGCTTCTTACACCATAACAGCTTAACTTCAATTCACTAGCTGTCTGCAGCTCCCATCCAACCCACAGGTATGACTACGCATGCTGGGATGGCCAAGACAGCACAATCATTAGAATAGGGGTTGGAATCCGCAACCATGAAGATGAGTGGCGCCCACCAATGCAATGTCATGAAAACTAAGCTGCACCTCGCTGCGCTGAGGCTCCCCGGACCTTAAAAATGTCTCGCTCTGCAATGTGGTTGAAAGTTCAGAGCCAAACAAGAGGTTCACAGTGGAGGAAGACATCAACATTGCAACAAGTACTTACTGGTCCAGTTTATTTCAACTTGTTGCACAAGAGCAGCAGAGCTTTAAATGTTTATACCAGAGCTCTGAACCTTGGGGTCGAGATGCTATTTGCGGTTGCTTAATATGCAAACAGGGTCACAGGAGATTTGTCAAACTGATGTATGCATGCATGATATATTTTGTTTAAAAATAAAAAGCTTTAAATACATTAAAATGTCCATATGATTTATTTGGAGCTTCCTCCGTGTTCTTGAAAACAGAATTATTATAGAATATGGAGACTTAAATCTGAGTCAGATAGGTTCAGAAATTCGTATTCATATATAAGAAAATAAATTTTGCCTCTTGCCTTGAAATCCAACCAACCACACAGAGAACAGATTTATTACACGACTCAATAAAATGTGCTCAGAGGCAATGGATAAGTGAGGGTTTAAGGGATAGATAAAGGATTGTGAGCTGGATAAAAGTGTGTTCTGTGCGCACTCAAACGACCAAGCAGCCCACTCCCTCTCTCTTACTGAGATCTTTCAGCACAAGGTAATGATGAAGGATGAACCAGCTTTCCAGGGTTCACTGAGTTGGTCTACAAGCACTCCACTGACCCCCCTCTGTGCACTCAGCTCTGATGCTTGGCCATGCAAGGAATGTTCACACATACGGATACAAATACAAACACTCAGGCATGGCCTGAAAACTGGTAGCAGGTTATCTAACATTCCTGACCTAGAAGACATTGGCTAAATTTGGAGACTAGTCTTCACAAGAAAAACTACAGCACTGGTTGTTTGTCCAAATGCCTTAAATGACCTCTGTTTATGATTTTCTGAGAGGGACCTTGTGTGGCCGTGCGAATTATGACTGTTGTCTGTCAGAAGCAAAGGTGGAAGCAGCGTGATGTTGTTATAGCACCGCAAAAAATCTTTTTGGGAAGAGGTCTAAATGGATGGTTGGGTGACACCAGCAACTGCTGCCTGCATCCCCTTTTACTGCCAGCTGTCAGCGTTGTTTTTTCTTTTTACCATGACCATGATCTTCCCTTAAACTTAACCACTTTTTTTTTTTAACTCAAACCGCAATTTTTTTCAAATCTTGACCAAGAAGTTTTAGCCATGCTAGCTGCAGGACTCTAGGGACAGAAATGTCAGTCCAATGGTTGGTCATTTTAACAATTTAGTCCAGAATTAAATACTGTTTTACATAGGATGAACTGCCAAGAAATTTCGTACAGATGATATTGAATACCTCTGACCTTTGTGATCATTTGACATTTGACATCTCAACATTTTCACTTATTTAAAGGATTATTTCAATCATTATATGATAGACTGCCAAACGTCAGACAACCCTGACACCCAAACAATCAATCTTATTGGTTTTAGGGATCCCCTGAATTTCCTCTAGAACCCATATCAGGTCAACATTTGTGGTTGACTGAAATTCTTTGACAAATATTAAACAGTTTGCCATGAAATTTGCAACACAAATTCAAGGTTCCTCAAAGATGAACCTCACGGACACTGATGGCATTCTGTAAAGACCTACTTTGTGTTCAATGCTAATTAGCAAATTTTACTGTACAAACATTCAACTAAGATGGTGAACATAGTGAACATTACAGTGAACCTGCTTAACTAAACATCAGCATGTTTGTGTTTGTAAGCATGCTGTCATGCTAATGTTGGTTTTTCACTAAAAGCTTTGCTGCTTTCCCGCTTTTTTGATGAACTGTGTGCTTCACCTGGGTTGATTACCTCACCTGTGTCTACTCCTAGTGTATATAGCTTTTGTGTTTCTTCTCTGTCTTTGTCGGTGTGGCTTTTTTCATTCCCTGATCCTGTTTCTCTTTGGTGCTGGGTCCTTGTTTTTGTCCTGCCTAATATTCACATGCTTAATGGTTTGTTGTTTTAGTTTTGTTTTTTATAATTTCTCAGTTTTTGTATTTCATTGTGCTGCCTTTTTTTCTCATGAGGGTTTTGTTCTGTAATCAGCTTTTTATTAAAGCTGCTTTTTGTTCCAAATCCTTTGGTGTTTTGTGTTTCTTCTGGGTCTGCACTTTGTAATAACCTGACAGGAGAGTTAGATCAGAAGTGATTATATGAATCATTTTTTAGTAGTAATGTGCAGATTTTGTGTAAAAAGTAGTGACAAAGATGTCATCCTTCTCGGGAACAGAACAACAATTTTATGTTGCAGTTGGTTTTCTATAACATGTTAATAAAGCAGCCAACACCTCTAATGCAGATTAATATGGTACTGGCTAGCAATGATTAGTAGCCCCCTTAGAGATTTTATATGAAGTTCATGGCTTTTATCCAACTGCTTCTGTGGGGTTTTAGAACACCATCAACACATTTTGATACACCCCTTTCTCCTTTTTTTTCTGGATTTATGTTTGGCTCCTCTGCTCCTCATTCCCTTTTTCTTTCCCTTTTTCTTTCTCTTAGTTGGAAGGCAGCTGAGAGTGGAGAGAAAGTGAGCTAGAGCGAGTCTCCCAACCCCATAAGACTGGACTCCATCGGCCACGCAGCGTCAGTGATGGAACCACAAGCATTGGTAACCACACTCACAAATGCTTATGTTATAAAGTGCCCATGTGGGCCTTATGAAGGACCCCTGTGTGCCATCTCTAATAAAGGGCCCTTTTATCCCCAAGGCGACTCACAGAGTGGTCTGGCCAGGGGCTCCAACCTAAAAATAAAGAAACATACATATGCATTTTAGGAACTGGTATATTTGTGTCAAAGGGAATTCATGCACAGTCATTGATGCTACACCAAGGATTTATTTAGAAGAGAAATTATAAAGGAAAAAAAGAGAGGGCACTTCATGGGTTTTAATTAAAGCGATTCATTACATTTTTACAGTCTGAGAGCAGCACTAAAATAGGCAGTCTTCTGACCCTTTTTTTTCAGACAGCATTGGGATGAGGTTGGGAACATGTTGGTCAGCGATGCTGTTTACAGAACTGCCGAGCACATAAATTCATCTTCACTCCCTGTGAGTTGACATATTGTCAAAATAGTAGCACTTAATCAGTGAGATTTCCCTGAGGAACAAAATGTACAGAGCAAACAGAAACACCCGTGCTCACTTCATACCTCCCACGAATTACACCAGAGAATTTGTGTCCCAAAGCATTTCTGGCACATGAGACGAAAAAGCTGTACATAAAGCCAGGCTGACAACCATTTAACCAGCCTTATACAGCCCGATGTGAATGGGAAATGTAGGAGCCAGAGACTTGATGGTTGACAGTTTTTGAGGAATTTGAATATTTTTCCCACTTAAAGTGGCTATTATAAGATTTATCATATGGATCTCATGACTTCTTGTAAAAGTTTTCGCTCACAGTGATGAGCCCGCAGATAATTTTCACCTGAATCTGCAGTTCCCATCAGCCCTAGAGAACATTTTAGCATGTTTCAGTTCATTGTTTTGATTTTTGTTTGCAACATTACTGTTCGATTCAATCTTACCAGTCTCATCCACCCTGAAACTGCTTGGGCAAAGAGGGCAGCCGGTTGTAGTAAAATAAAAAAAAGCTCCAAAAACCAACTGCACACTGACAGACTAGCTGGCTGACAGACAAAGGCAAGTAGCGACTGGTGAGCAGAGTGGAGCCTTTAGCAGTTAATGAACCAGATATTCTCCCTCAAGAGTTGGCAGAGACCAAAAACGGAGCAAAAAAGAGAGTGAATATTGGATTCATTAGAGCAACTAGCTAGAAGTATGGTTCCCCTGCTGTTCTTCTGCTAACCAGTTGAGTTGTAACTTACATCAACGTCTGTCCATAATTATGTAATATATGTTGTCTAAAATCTGAAGGAATTTAAATACATCTTTGTTAAGAATTAAACATTGTAAATAAGATGAAAGTTATCACTACACTGACATGTATGATTCCAGTAAAAAAAAATCCAGTGAGAAACATGCTGTCTTTAATAAGAAACTATTTTTACAGAGGACTATTCAGAGCTTTTTCACCTACCTTCGCAAGGCACTGGGCCTGCAAGATAATGTGGTCATGTGATCTCACGATTTCATCTTGCCAGGCCTCAAGCTATGTGTTTGTGTCTAAACCACAGCAGCTCAGTCCAATCAGCATCCTACGAGTAACTACGGCCAGCTACAGGCGCGGTTTAGGTGTGACCACCAGCAAGAGAAGCAACTGCTCATTTGAAACCAGTGGCTCCTACAGATGTTACCATAGACGCTGTAATAGTATCAGTTGTATCAGAGCTGGAGAGTATATCTTGAGTGAAAGAAAAGCAAAAAGTTGGACTGGTGAATTTTTTTTACAGCAAACATTTTTTTCACTAAACTGACTTTGATTTGCAAGAGTTTGATTGAGCTGCTGGCTCCACTAGAACTCTGCTACTGCTACTTTGTTGGTTCATTGATCTGATTGGTTGAGTTGGACAGTGATAGATACATGGTCCATCCAATCCATCTCTTCCAAGTATTTTTAGAAAGTGCCTGCCCTTTTCCAAACAGTGTAATCGACTGAATTTCCAAATGGTTTTGTTTGTCAAACCATCTGACTGTCAGGTTAGTGTAAAATGTCATAATTTCATCATTTTACTCCTGTGATCTTTTTTTTACTTTAACACAAGATTAACTGGATTCCCTCGAAGTGTTCCTGAGACGTTGTGTTAAGGAGATCAGGGTTTAATGGACAGATGACCTGAAAACATATTGCCTCCAGCCAGGACTGTCACCCACACAGAAGGATAAAAAATTATGTTGTGGAAAAATAATAATTCTTCACTTCAACAAAAGGCATCTTTTCGTTCATTAGGTCAAATCAAGAGGTCCAGTTCTGTGTAGAGCTTGTTTCTGCTGCCCCAAAGCTGCAAAAAAAATCAGCTATTACTGATTTAACTTAAATGAGAAAAAATTGTGCATGTAGTTTTAATAACTCTGTATAAAAGCACTGCATTGAATGCTGAAAGTAACAAGCTTGACTCAATAATTTAAATTCCACTCAAGTAAAAACTGCACTTTGTTCCTCCCGACAGAGTGGTTAGTTGGTTGGTTTATTTTTGTAAAAGTACATTAAATTGTATTCTCCTTTCAGTTACATTCTTTTGATATCTGGGTTGATGAATACACTTACCCATGTTTAGAAAACAAAACTCATCATCATGAGTTAAACTTTGTGCAGCACAAACTTGTGAATGTTTGCACACCAAATATTAAACCCCAAAACATGGAGAATGATGCATTTTGTTATGCTCGAGAAAATATTTCATCCAGGAACTGGGCCAAGCTGACGTATCACTGTACCTTTGAAACGCCTGCAGAGTCAGACCAGCAAATAGCTGTGACTTAACCATCAAGTTGAAGACACTCTCTGGCATACAGACTAGCTCTTTGTTCATATTTGCCTTCTAATCTTCCTCTTTCTGCTCCGAGGCTCTCTATCTTCTCCCTCCATTTCCCCACGTTTACTTCTCTCATCTGTGATGATAGCGGGGTGATTGGAATGTGCGCCTGAGATTGTGCGTGCATGCATATGTCTTTGTAAATGTGTGTTTGTATTGGGTGCCGGGGTGATGGGGAGGTTGTTGAGCCTCTGCTTGGTGGATGTCATAATTAGGAAATGGAATTCTGGGAATTTCTGGGAAGGTTGGACGGTCCTAGAAGGCTTTTTAATCTGCTGCAGCAGCCCAGCCCCCTCTCAGACGCTGCCTTACGGAAAAATACAACATGTTCCAACACACACCATCACAGCAATCAATTACCCCTAACTGTAGAACACACATCGTAAACAACAAATATCCCAAAACATCCTACAATTGTAACCTCATGGCACTGAGGTTCCCAGGAATTTGTGACATGTTGGTTTGATCTAGACCCAACCACTAATTCATGAGCTGGCTAATTAACCTCAACTGTTCTATATATATCATGTGCTTTATTTATATCACTACCAGAAAATCGTTACTTCCTTGGCATTCTTTTTCCAGAGAAAGAAAAAATACTAAATGCATATGGTAGTCCTCAGCAGTACAATAAATGCTTTATTTTTTACAGACAGGTAGTCTTATATAAAGCTGTTATATTATCACCATCAGAGTCTAGTGCTGTTTTCTGTAAACACAGGCGCCAGTATAGAAACAATGCTCTCAAATCAAGCCATGTCAAATAACACTTTTCTAATGAGCTACATAAAAGGGTTATTATTGCTAACCAATGCACGGTGGTTCAGGGTCCAAGATGTGTCTGAGGAGTACTGGATAATCTCAGACACAAATAAAAGTTTGGATAAATTCTCCTTCAGAGTCTGATTTCTTATATACCGATGCTTCTAACAACCACGTAAGTTGACAAGTTGGTGAAATGGAAAATAAATATTGTTACTTTGGGGTTTTGGCACTAAAGCTGAGCATTTCAGAACCATTACACTACCACTATGTCCATACACCAACGATGGTGCTCTTCTTAAATATTTTCCAATTTAAAAAGTTATCAGCTTAAGGTTTTTTTTCAATTGTATGTAAGCTAGCATAGCATTAGCCTGAATTCAATGACACTCTTGCCCTGCAGTACTTAAAACAAAATCAAATGTGTGTGTTGGGGTGTGGGTGTGTGTGTACACTGGCAAATGTGCATGATGCAACCAAAAACAAGCAGCAATCATCCATAATTTACACATGTGGTCTACCTTCTTGTTTGGAAGCCTTTAAACAAACAGACCTGGATCCACTGAAAGTAGCCGAGACCTCACAGTGAATGCGACAGAAATTTGAGAGTGATGCCAATTTCAATGTAGTTTGCCAGCATTAGTGATGCTAGAGGCAATTTTTTTTCACAGGTTAGCCCAGAAATAGCTTTTATTGGCTACGTTTAGGCCAAGTTGTGGAGAAAATCACATAATAAACACTTTGAATAGCATAAACAGATTTTCAGATTTGCAAAACTATTCTTATAAACTCATTAATGTAAGGCTAAAGCCAGCGAAGGGTGGGGAGCCAACCTTCGAGATGATAGCAGAAACTGACACTGGACCACTTCAATATGTGGCAAAGGATTCAATATGTGCAGAATTATATGTATATGTATGTTAAAGGAGGCAGCCAATGAATTGTTCCTGTCATGGTATGAGCACTGCCAGGAGAAGTGGCGTAGGCTACTCACTTGGACAGGTGAAATGGGTGGTGCATGCTGTTCTAAAGTGCTACAGTAGCCATATTCAGTCTAAAGGAGCCCCCAAGACATATACATTACACGGTCAGTTTATACACTCATTTTCCATATTGCCAGCGAGTGAATAAATGAATGCATAAATGGATAAATGAGGCAGCCATATGCCCTCCCAAACACATTTACACACCAGAGCCCACGTTTTGGTCCTACAGTGGAAAGAGGTATTGTTCCACTGCAAGAATACTGTGAGCCAGCTTGTCTTCTAACACAGTCTAATGAGGCAGGAACAAATGACTATCCACTCTAACACTCTTTCTCTACGTGCACTTCTCTGAACATTGTCAATTATCCCCCATGTCTTGGCTGACCTGACTCTGAATGTGGGTCACAGGCTACACAATCACCTGGTAATTACCACAGAGTAAACAAGCCAAGCCAGGGGAGAAGTTTTAATGATTGTCAGGCTGCCACAAAGGACCCTTCATCTCTAATGAGGGATAAGTGTGTCATATTATGTTGCACAATTGTTGGACCTGACCATTATGATAAATATAGCATCCCCTGGATGCAATATTATGGGATCTAGGAGAATTTTGGGGATCGGTGTGATTAAATAGAAGTGTAACCCAGAAAAGCTCCCTTTGCCTCAATGTTGTTGTCTAAACTGATCTTACATAATAAGCCCAATTCCTGAATCAGATGATTAATTGCTCACCGGTCTTTTCAGCAGCTATGACACTATGTGCCACCCACGATGTCCGCTCTGGCCTCATGTCTCACTCTCATTAAATGGGGCCTTTGTGTCCCAGCTGCTCTCTTTTGTCCCAGCATGCCCACCTATCAGAGGGGTCGACCCCTGTGTCTCCAGCCATGATGACATCACCTCTGCCCTCATCCAGGCAAAAGCAGCCAAGGTGTGGGCTCTCATGGGCAACTAAGGCCCATCTCTTTCCCCTTATCACTCAATCACTCCTTTGTGCTGGCGAGGCCTGCGGTCTTATATGGACAATAATGAGACAGAGCACTTTGTAATCTGCCAGCACTGTAGCAATATAACCCATACAGAGCAAACTCTATAATAGCACATTGTTTGAGGCAAGTTAAGTGAGGGTCTGAGATGTGGCACTTTCACACCGGTTGGAATCAGAGCCCAGAGCTGGCCTGCTGAGCTGGGCCAGTAAAACCTCTCTTTTCACGAGTCAGGTGAGTTAACACACCAAGGAGGGCATTAATAAGAGAGAGAGAGAGAACTATTTTGCAGCTCAAACTTACTAAATTGCATGTTTTTCTATTGCAGTGCTCACACTTGCAGTAAAAAATGGCAAGTTTAAATGCTCTTAAATGAGCTGAGACAGTTTTTCAACTCTTTAGGCTCATAAAACTCTGTTGGAAGAGGCAAAAAATGCACTGTCATCCTGCTGAAACAGGAATGTTTTTCTAAAACGCGGCTCCCAAGAAGTCAACATTTAGCAGATACAAGGTTTTTACTGGACACCATCACCACACACAGACACACACACAAACGCACACACACACAAATGCACACAGTCATAAACTGAGCCACATTTAGAAACTTGGATATCATCTTCAGGTTCCTCGAAGACTTTGGTATTTGATATTTCACGGCTCCTGCTTCTCACAGCCCAACACTGTGTGCTCTTTCTCCTCAAGGGGTTTTAGAAGTTATGTTTACACTGTGAGACTTTCTACTGTTCAAATTTTTTTTAGGCTGCTCACATCATGTTCTGTAGCCATATCCTGCATCAGTCTGAAATGAACTTCTAATGCCAAACAACAATATTACTTTTAAGTATAAACATCTGTCATTCTTGAGCACAAATATGCAAATAAAATGGAGGCCATGTGTCATCACACAGATTACTGCTTAAATTACAGTCTAGCTCTGACACACACTGAAAATGCATTAATTTTAGCTATGTGTGCCAGTGTGCAGGATTAAGGTTGATCTTTTTGTAGAGTATGACAGAAATGGAATATATAATTAACAAGTATGTTTTCATTAGTGTGTAATCACCTGAAAATAAGAATGGTTGTGTTTTCACTGCCTTTGAATGAGCCTTTTATACACATAGAGTGAGTAGGTCCTTTTCCTTAGAGCCCGCCATTTTGCTCCACCATGTTTCTGCGGTTCCTTATAACCAAATACTGCCTTTGAAGTTGCAGTCATGCAGTCATATGCTCATGTTAGCTTCTATTGTCTGGACACTGAGCCAGACTAGTAAAACCAATTCAACTAATTTTTTTGCTCTACTTTTAATCATAAAAAAAAAGGTGACACATTTAATTAGCAAACTTTTAAGGTGCTGGTAGTTGGTTTTTGATACCTTCAGACTGAGTCATGCTAGCTGTATCCCCCTGTCTCTAGCCTTTGTGCTAGATAAGCTAGTCATCTTCTCCCTGCAGTGTTATATTTAATAGAGGGGCATTAAAATGATGATGGTTTTCTTACCAAAGTCTTAGCTAGAAAAACAAAGAAGTGTATTTAATAAAATATGAAACTGCCCCTTGTTGCAAAACTACCCCTTACATTAATTACTTGCTGCTTTTCACACCATTTACTGTCAGCAACCTCCATTGCATGTTATCTTTTCAAATACCAGCATATAATCTTGATATAGTTTTACAGTGGAATTCACAATTTCCACATAAATGATAAGATATGTGTCAGATTTAAAACCACAAAGAGAAAATGTATGAAATATGAAAGATATTTTGTTTGATTCATGCCTGCAGGATCTGATATGCATACACAAAGGGCAATACCAGATTGGTCTCACTTTTACATGTACACATAGTTGTAGAAACTCTGAATGTGAATGAAGAGGATACTTTAAGTTTTTGAATGTAGTCTCAATGAGGTCACTTGATTATCCGGCAGCTTTCTACTACTGAGCTTGAACTTGCAGCCGAGTTACACCCACATGCTTCCAGTAAAGTACTATAGGAGTCTGTAAACTGCTAACATTAATTGCTGTTATAGAGGCCTCCCTCCCACTGAAGCGACCCCCCATTCACACACAAATACACACACTCTCACACACGCACCCCAGCCTGGCTTCTCTGTTGTGGTTTCATTGGTTGATCACTCGCCAGGGCCCCAGGGGTCCCAACTCAGAACACATGTTTGCTTTCTGTATGTTTACAGTACAGCAGTCAGAGTGAATGAATGTTACTGCAGTCAAAGCATACTTGTCTGTTTAATGGACAGTGCCACTTAAAAGAGTCAATGCCTTTATGCAACATAAAAAATGAAAGAGACTCTGAAAACCTCTGAAAACTAACTGATTACATGTTTAAAAAAAGAACTTATGACAAAGCTGTCATGTTACCAGCTGGAGCAATAACACTACCTGAGTCCTCACACTTTTGTTATGACATGATAACCTTTAATTAGAACTCTGCAATGAGGTAAAATATCTAAGTGTCTGTTGCAGATTTGTAGTGCAATCCAGATTGGAATGGCAAGTGTTTAAAGTTCTTTACATGAAGTGCGATACCACCCTGTAACATTCTTACAAAAAATACAAGTCAAGCATTGTTTAATAAGCTTTTACGCCAATATGAATGAGATGAATGTCAAAAAATAGCGATGTGAACATCTAGAAGTTCATCTGTTAATGTGATGTAAAATCAAAGAGCTGGTAGTTGATTTTTGAAAAAGGAGGCACAGACATACAACCCTGTCTACATCAGTGGAGCTGAGGTGGAGCAGAGGTGAAACAGAGAACCTGTCATGGACTTCACATATCTCTGCCCTGGTTAAAAAAGCTCAGAAATGGCTGTATTTCTTAAGGAAACTAAAGAAAGCAAAATTCCCACACCAAAGGAGTGATTGAAAGCATCCTGACTGGAAACATCACAAACTGGCATGGGATGTGCACGGCCCCGCAATGAGTGATTAAAACTGCCCAAAACATCATTGATACCCATCTACCAAGCATCAGTGATATCGAGGAGGTGAGGTGCCTGCGCAGAGCCAAAAGGATACTTAAAGACAACACCCACCCCAGCCACAGCCTGTTCACCCACCTGCTGCCGTCAGGTAAAAGATACAGAAGTATCCGCTGCCATACCACTAGACTACAGAACAGCTTCTTCCCCCAGGCTGTGAGACTACTTAATGCACCATCTGCACTCCTGTTTAATCATTTTATTTTATTTTTTATACAATCAATTAATCAATCAAGAGGGAACCACATTTTAATTTCATTATACAACCTGTTGTATAA